>VXBP01000490.1:47098-157747 GCA_013400115.1 Rhinopomastus cyanomelas | reverse complement strand
GGGGGGGGGGGGGGGTGTTCCCACCGCAACCATATCCCAAATACACAAGTCTCTTCTTTCACTTGATTTTGTTGTGGTCAAAGCTGTAAAAATCTTTCTTTCACATCTGCAATATTTCTTCATGCCAGCTGTCCCGAATTTCTGGGAAAAGCAGGAATTTCCAACTTGCGTTCTGTTTCCTGTGCACCTCTGTCCCCTCTGCTGGGAAGGCTGGAGCTAGTATTCCTCCTGCTGCTGCCAGTGGGAAGACTTTCCCAAGCATCCATTACAGTCTGGTGTGAGTAAACTGTGATGAGGTGGGTTGTCTTCAACAGGGGAAAATGGGAAATGTTATTACAGGATAAGATAACTATCCCAATGCTCTGTCAGAATTGAATTGAGAGCTCCAGAAGGGACAAACAGGATTTAGGTAACTTGGGTTCTTAACCCCACAGCCCTCCCAGGCTTTGATGGAGGACATTGCCTTGAAACCTTAAGCATTTTCTTTCATTTCTCCCAAATTCATGGCTTTGACCTGATATCCAGCCTCCAAGAATTGGCCCATTTTCTAGCATGGGCTAATTGCACCATGTTTGAAGAGAACTGTTGGGTTTTGGCAAGACGTCCTTGGCAGTGCTGCTGTTGCTTCAGTTCCAGTTCTATATTCCATATTGTTTTAGTTCTATGATTTCTTGGAAAGTGCATGTCTCATCCTGTACTGTAGATTGGAACCCACAGGAAGATGTAGAGAGGTGGGGATCAGTCTCTTCTCCCAAGTCACTAGCAATAGAGTAAGACTAAATGGCCTCAAGTTGTGTCGGGGAGTGCATTAGAAAAATTTCTTTTCTGAAAGAGTAGTCAGGTGTTGGAACGGGCTGTCCATGAAGGTGATGGAATTGCTGTCCTTGGACGTGTTAAGAAATGTGACCCTGGGAAATATGGTTTAGTGAGCACAGAGGGGTTGGGTACATGGTTGAACTTGATAATCGTGTAGCTCTCTTCCAATCTTAATGATTCAATGATTCTATGATTTTTTGAAGTTGCTGTGATAAAACCTTTGGGTTTAGAGCAGACAGGAAAACCAGAAGGTGCTTTAGTCAGTTGGTTTAAGGAAACCATATTCCTCAGTTAAGACTTCTCACATTCAGAAGTGTGATGTAGTTACAATATCTGTTGTTTTCATACCTATGATTCAGTCCTGTTTCTGATGAAGACAACCATCATGTTGATGTAAACTATATGGTATGAGACACCTCATCCTGGGCTCCTCACAGGTGTTAGAAGCAGCAGTGATCCAGGGAAGTATTTTGGTTGCAATCAGAAGGTAGCCAACAGCCTGGGCTAGATTTTTGAGAGAGTCTGTTCCCAAAGGGCTATCTTATCTTTCTTCCAGTTTCTCCATAGTTCCCACCTTGGAGGCACTATTGTACCAACATCTAAACCATTGGCACGTTAAAGAATTTTAATCAAGCTTCAGAAATACAGTATTAGTATTTACACACCCAGAGAATTTCACATGTGAATTGAAGCAAGGGAATACTGAAAAGTTGAAACACAGTAAACATTAATTCAGATATTCAATTACACTTGCTTGGGTTGCACTAGAATTCCTTTTGTTTACATAAATATTCTGGGAAATGAGTTTACCAGGCAGAATGTTTGCAGTAATGACAATTTTTAACTCAACAGGAGATGCTTGTTGTTCTTCTCCACCCTCTTCTTTATTTTTACATTTACAGCTTTGGTAGTTTGCATACATAGATGTCCTGGTTTAGATTATTTTGCGTCCATTTGGATTTCTTAGGGTAGTTAAAACACAACAGAAAACAGGGACAAGGTTATAGTAAAGAAAAAATAAGTTTTATTAGCAGAGAATAAATAAAAGGTTATAAGACAAATCATGGCCAAGGCCTCCCAGCTTCTCCCCCTGCCATTCTTTCATCTCCCAATATGAAAACGGTTGTGCTGCTCTAGTGCTGCCATTACCAGATCCCGCTCTCCTAAGACAGAAAGATTAGAAAACAAGTAGAGATTGAAGGCAGACACAATAAAACACAATTTTTGCCATAACAGCCACTCTGCAATGATCTAAAATCCTAAGAAAATAGTGTCTTCTTCATACGAAGAATTCTTCAGGCTAAATACAGGATTATGGGAAGGGATAGCCAGCTGTCCCTTGTCACATGGCACACAAGTCGTGTAATATTAAAGGAATCTACCCAAGGCAACAATTTCATTTAGAAATTACGTTCCTCCAATCAAGGAGTATTGTGACATTATGTTGTCATCTCTCTGCCATCAAAGCAGATGTACAGAATTCAAGGATCACATTTTGAATAGACAGAAGGGCTAGGGAAGGCGAAAGTCTGACCACTGATTTGTAAATCTGGAAGTATCCACAGCAGTGATTTGGCAAGTTGCTAGGAATACGAAGAGCATTAAAGACAGCACCAAGTATCTTGACAAGCAGTGGGAGAGCAGGAAATGAGGAAAAATCCATGATCTGTTGTTCATTATTAGTTGGTTGTTTAGTTCATCTTTGAACACAGTTTCTACAGGAGAAACTGTGTTGATTCTCAGATATACTTCTCTGTGTAAGTGCCAGTGTTAATTTTTTTTATTGGCCATCTCTGAACTCTGGAAGGAATTTCCTCAATGCAGTGGCAGCATGAACTAGCAAATGACTTAATCTTAAGTCAGGTAAAGTGCCAAAATATGAGGCACCAAACCAGTTGGGCACATATCTGATGAGATGGGCTAATCTGCGCTGTAACATAAGCTGCCTTTCAAATAGGGTCACATTTGCAAGTAGTGCATCAAATTGTGTAAGATGCATTCTCTCACTCTGGCATAGAGTATCCTACATCTGTTTGCATTAATTTAACCCTTGTGTGAATGGACTAGAATGGTGGGATTGCAGTGAACGTTGTTACTTCAGGACAGACATGGGTAGAGAGTTGGCTTTTTACCAATGTTAAGAGTTTGTTTCCATTATCCCATGTTTGCCTTCAGCTACATTGAATATGCACTGCTATAACTTACGGGTTTTTTTCTCATTGCTTATGTTCAAGAAGCCCTAATTCGTAATATTAGTATTCCTAATGGTAATATTCCAAGTACTAATATTAAGAAAATAATATTCGTAATAATATAGTTCCAAATATTAATATTCCTGATTCTGTTTGCAGTACGCCCATCAAAATTGCTAATTTTTTTAGCTGTGGCTGGAAACCTAACAATTTTCTGTGGAGAATCACTTCCTTCTCTCTGAAATGCCCAACTGAAAATCCAATTTTCAATATATTAACAAATGTGTTGATCAAGCTCATCATTGCTTCTCAGTTCGTAAGCTACAGCAATGCTAAATAGATGTGTAGAGAGAAGGTAAGTAGGCAGAAGAGTTTAAGTTAATATGTACTTATTTACCTCGCCTTTTGCATCATTGCCTGATGTAGACCCACAGTATTTTTACAGAGCGCTCGTTTCACTTCTGTGCTGGGCCATCATTTTAATCAGGCAGGATCTAGAAGGCTTAGCACCACATCTTCTGCTCAATGAACCAGAAACTCCTGCTCCGAAAAGACTTCTCAGACTTTAGGTATAGCATGAATATTCTTTTCCTGGCTACTGGTTGGCCTTTTTTGAATCCAACCTGTACAGCAGAAAGCATTTTGTAAATATGTTTTTTAAAGGAAACTGAACAAAATACTTGGAGAAGCCTGATTACCCCTATGATAGGCCTAGAGAATAAACCTTCTGAAGAAAGACTGAAAGAGGTGGGGCTCTTTAGTTTGAAGAAGAGGAGGCTGAGAGGAGATCTCATCACTCGCTACAACTACTTGACGGGACTTTGTGGAGAGGCTGGTGCTGGTCTCTTCTCACAAGCAATTAGTGATAGACAAGACAAAATGGGTTCAAGTTACAACAGGGTAGGTTTAGACTAGATATTAGGAAGAATTTTTTCACAGAAAGGATGGTAAAGCACTGGAATGGGCTTCCCAGGTTGGTGGTTGAGTCGCCATCCCTGGATGTGTTTAAGGATTGTTTGGATGAGTTTAGCAGTGAAGTTGTAAGGTAGGGTAGATGGTTGGACTTGATGATCCCAGGGGTCTTTTCCAGCCAGAGTGATTCTGTGATACTCTGTAGCAGTGATACAGAAAAGGTCATGTTAGTGGCACTGTAGTCACACTGGTGAAACCAAGGGTCTGTTCATGGTCTGTTTTCCAAGGACTGTTTCTGGGGAAATGATAGGACTCTACCTTAGGTGACTTGCTGTATTAGTTACCTAAAGTCAACTTTGAAGCAAAACTCTACTTCCTAGACAACCTCTATTCACATCAGCCAGAGATTTGGGGGTCCCTGGGTGATATTTTTGGCAAGTAAAATACCATATTGGGTGAATCTGGCTAATGAATTAGCAGAACTCTACTTATTTTGTGCTGATCCAGAACAGATTGCACAGTGCTTGAATGAGGATGACAGAGAAGATAAACCCTTAAACCATTGTTAAACCCATGTTTGGGTCCATCAGTGCAGCAGGTTCCAAATCCTGGAGATTCTTAAGTTACAGTTGGGGCAGAATAATTTTGAAGCCAGTAATAACCCAGATCCTTGGATTCTGAAGAATGAAAAGCAATTTTCATAATTTTTTCATAAACAAGCAGTAACAGTAGCATTTCAGTAAACAGTGGCATTAGTTGTATCAAAATTGCACCGTTGGCTTTTAAATTCCTCCACCTGTCCGAATAGGAGTGTCAGTCTGAAGGCACACAGATAGCTGCTGCTAATGTGGGGTTTTTTTCCTTCTCACTCTGCAGATAATGCTGGAAGACCTAGAGCCATCAGAGCCTGGTTTCTGATGTAAAATGGTACCTGACCTTGTGGCTCAGGTGCTGCAAAAGAAGCGGCTTTAATTACTAATGGCAGTGTTTTAGGTTTGTACTTGTTGATGTAAAAAATGTCATCTTAGAGTAGGCGTCACCTCTGGTTCACTTCTACTGGCAATGCTACACCGGCTGCAATTATTTTCAAAATAATTTGTGTTCCTTGCTGGCAGCTCACGATCCCACCTCGTTAGTGCTTGGGTAATTAACAGAGGGCTGACCCTCCCCAGTGCCTGCACCCCCGAGTCCTCCTGGCTCCTCTGCACCTCCGAGGGCTGTACCAGGGTGAAAGAGGAACTGTGCTTACAAATCCCACTCAATTTATTTGTAGGACCTTCTTTGTATGAGGTTGGATGTAATTCACAGAATTCATGGGCCAAATGCTGCCTTGGGAACCCCCAAGAGGCTGGAAGGGGTTACATGGAGGTGATATCAGGGCACACTGGTGATAGGTGCCTTGTCTTGATGGTTATTACCCATTAATTAAAGGATTCCTGTTGGCTAATAAGGCTGATACTGGTTAGAGTTTAGTTGGGATGCTCTAGTTGCTATCTCCATGCTGGGTGTTAAAAGGGTTAAAGGCAATGATGGTGCCATTAAAAATCCAGCTTGCCAAGGAGCTATTTTGTGTGAATGGTATAAATATAAGATACACTTGTCTGGCTCATTTGCAAGCATTCTTTTTTGACTTCTTTTCACACAACTGATGTTTTTGTGTTTAATTTAACAAGAAATGAGTAGTAAATGAAAGCTGCTGCCTGAAATCCCACTGTGAGCGTGTTTTGCACTTGGCTCCCCATTGAAAAGGCAATTTGTGAAATTATGTGATAGAGTAATTAGATGAAGCCAGGGCTTCTGATTGCAGCCATGCTTATGTGGTAAAGGTTTGCTGGGGGAAAAAAAAAAACCAACAACAGAAAAACCCAACAAAAAAAACCCCCAACAACCATGGATTATTACCCTGGCAAGTTGGCTCAAAGCTTCTTCATTATTTGTAAACAGAATATTTAGTGACCGCATAGGAAGTAGCTGTAATCACCAGCTCGTAAAGAAACCACAGCAGAGCTTTTGGATTTTTACAGAGTGCTCATGTAAAATTTAAGCTGGGAGGCAGAATCCCTGTTAATGTAATTAGGATCTAATTTACCACCCTTTGCACACAGATGTAATAACGCCAAGATATTTTATTCTGTCTTTAAGCACATTGCATCTACCTCTGCGCAGCAGTTACTGAACACAAACAGGTGTGAGTGCTTCCCCAGATCTTTTTTTTTTCTGATGTAAAGGGAAATACTTACCAAAAAAAAAAAAAGAGGAAAAAATGTCTGTAAATGAGGCAGTAATGGACAGTTGCCCTTTATGTACTGATGGATTTCTCAATGGTTAAGTAAATTAAAGCAAATGCTAGAAAAATCAATAGGCTTGCAGAGTCTTGGTTGTGCCTCATAGACTTCAGGACAGAATGACAGATGTGGTGCATATGACCCATTTAAGTATTAATGCTTGGGAAATTGCCTCTGCGTGCAAGGTTATAGGCCTAGAAATATTGTTATATTAAATTACAGACAATAATATTTTTTAAGCCTATATGGAATTTATACGTTTCAGTTTAGTTGCTCTTCGGCGTTACACTTGTCCTGGAAGATTAGGTGTGGAGTTGTTTCGCTATGGTGGTAAATCAGGTTTATAAAAAAATGTTAAAAGGCAGCGGAATTGCCTTTCCAGGGCTGCCGCGGACCGACGAGCACGTTGATGCTACAGGGTTACAGCGAATGTGTTAAATAAGAGCCACATAGCCAATGTGTTCACTAGCAAATGTAGCATATAAATGAGTCTAAATTAAAAATCATTAAAGGGCAGCTTTCCAAATGGGGAGAAATGGGGAGAGGGCTTGTATGATATGTAGGGTCACTCTTAAATTGGGTTATTCTCTGTGGCTAAACACGAACTGAAATATGAAGTGTGTGGTCGAGATGAGCTAAGGGAACAATCAAATTAGGTGTTTCTTGCCATCTTCCACTTGTGCCAGAGTGAGTTTGCATGGGTGAGATGAGTAAAATCTGACCCCCATTCAGAAATTGTCCCAAAATCATAGAATTACAGGGTTGGAAGGGACCTCCAACCCTGTTACTATCTAATCCACCCACCTACAACAAACAGGGACATCTCTAAAACAGCTTTCCCTTAGCCCCATCAAACCTGATCTTGAATGTCTCCAGGGATGGGGCCTCTACCACCTCTCTAGGCAACCTGTTTCAGTTATCCATCCCTCTCAGATTCAAGAACTTTTTCCTCATGTCCAGCGTAAATCTACAATCTACTCTTTCCTAGCTTGAAACCGTTACTTCTTGTCCTATTGTTAGAGATGCTGTGATGAATCCAACCTGGTTGACAAGGTAGAGTTTGCCAGGTCTGGTGTGTTTCCATTCTCACCATGTTTTCACCAAGGAGACCAAGTTATTTGTCTCTTTGTGGCATCTTCATCAGTGGGACTATGAAAAGAGCTGGGACCTTTGATTTTGGTGTCAGCCATATTTGCCACCACTGACAGCCCAACAAACCTTGTGGTTATCTTGACTTAACTTCACACACCTGCTCGTGGGAAGGTGTTGAATATTAAAATTAAACTTTGGGATTTCAATAAGGCTTTAGGCTTAGGCTTTTTGGTGCTTAAAGACACAATCTAGTGGTGAACTTTTGTGAAGGAGGTGTTTAAGGCCAGGCTGGATGAGGCTCTGGCCGCCCTGATCTAGGGTGGGGTGTCCCTGCCCATGGTAGGGGAGTTGGAACTGGATGATCCTGTGGTCCCTTCTAACCCTGACTGACTGTATGACTTGGTCTAGGTGATCCTGCTATGGCAGGGGGATTGGACTAGAAGATCTTTCGAGGTCCCTTCCAAACCCTAATGATTCTATGATTTTATGATTCTAAATAGGTTATTGGTTGGCCTTGATGATCTCAATGGTCTTTTCTGACCTGAATGATACTACAATTCTGTGAATAACATTCCTATTCTTTGCCCTTGCATGGTAAGAGCGGTCACATCCCTTTCAAACACTGATCCTCATGTTTTGCAGTCATTTGTGCTATGGATCCATGTTCCTTGCCTTCTTTTTGTTTGTTGATTATCTCTGATACTTGAAGTTCAGGTGCTGCTGTCTCCTTTCTGTCTCCCCCTTTCCCCACTTATCCCTAAGGCACGAAAACTCACCAGGGAATGAAACAAAACATCTCCAGCAAGTGTGAAGGCTGTGCACCTCAACTCCACATTGCAGAAGGGCCGTTTATTACCTATAGACCGGTTGATTGGCTGTGTTGAGACTGGATGGGAGTGACTGGTGCTGAAGGCTGAGTGATGACAGCCCTCCATAGTTTGCCCGCATCCAGCCTCATTGCTGTGGTGACAATATGCGGCGATGAAAGTTGCTGTGGCAGGTCAGGCAGCTTCCTCCACGCTTGCTGTAGCCAGCAGCATCTCTGCAACAGCATGTTGGAGCTGCCAATGGCTGCAGGTGTCAGAGCCAAATCTCTTAACAACAGAGACTGTGCAGAGTTTTGGGCTACACAGGAGGAAATTGTTCCTGACACCATCGGCAGCCTCAGTGGCTTCTTGCAAAATTGTCTTGACCTGTTTTAGTAATTTTTACATATCTTATGGGAGATTTCTCTTGTTTTATTTTATGTGGCATGCAAGCTAGATAACCCAGCCTCTACCTGCTCAGCAGCATGGGTTGGCCATGCTCCTCCTCGTCCCGCCACATGTAAAGCAAATATATTAATCAGCGTGTAGGCTTGCCCTCAATATACGTGCCAGGGGCCCTGATGAACGGGCTCTTTTGTTTCCAGCCAAACCAGAAAGGATCAAAGGTCAGTGGGAACCCAGAAGCCATCAGTCAGGGTGGGTTTTGCTGGCTCGCCAGGGTTGTCATCTCTGTAGTCACCCTTAGCAACCTGGACTGCCCAGCACAGGAGTACAGTACCCGCTTCTCCCAGTCACCATAAAAAAGATGCCAGCATGAAGTTGCTGTTTGAAATAGGGTGCGAGCGTCACTGTGTACCTCTTTGTTAGAGAAACTCATTTAAAAGTGAGATGAATTAAAAAATGATCCATTGGCTTTGTAGCCATCGCTTCACAGTGTTTGACTCTAGGATGAATTTTAAAGCTACTAATTATTTTTTGAGGTTAGTGGCAAGTGGTGATGCAGGAAGAAGCAGCACTTTGCTGCTGGAACATGATTCTGCACTTTTGAATGTAAAAGTTCACTTTAAAAAAAACCATCCCAAACTTTTGGTATGACATCTAGTTCCTCTGAGTAGATCAATTTATTTTTTTTCATCCCCTCTCTGTGATGCTAAAGTACATTTGGCAGTAATTGGTTTATCCTTATTAGAAGCCGGTGTAAAAGGCAGAGCTGCTGAGTCAATTCACTCAGTTTACTTCCTCTATTGAGCCTTAATGTGTCCCAGTCCCCACCCCTTACAGTGAAAACATCATCAATTCTAGGGCTGACAGTAGCCTGGGACTTGGGGTAAGTTGCTTCTTGGGGTTATGCATCTCAAACCAAAAAACCAGGTGCTTGGTGACATTCATCACTTCCCCTAACCTAATATGATTGAGTGAATTACCAGAGGTGAAAAGCAAAAAGAGGGAAGAGTTGAGTTCGAATAGATCAGAAGTAGCTTTGGTCTCCTTCAGCAGGAGAAATAGAGACATCAGCTGATAGCCAGGCTTCTCACCAGCAGTTTCATATTGCTGCTGAAGCTGGAGACTCAGTTATCCTTCAGCCTTATGGTGCAGCTTCTCATGGCCTGACCTACAAGAGCTTTTCTATTTTGGCACCCGTGCTGGAAAAGCAGCTTCAGTGCTGCTGTGTGGAGGTGTCCCACACACCCAACTCTCTGTCAGCTCTTTAGGGAGAAAAACTGCTCAGTTTGCCCCAGTTTGGTCCCCTGATATGTTTCAACCTCTCTGAACCCCCTCTGGTAGGATATTTTTCAAGGCAGGATCTTTGTTCTTAATTGCGATACAGCCAAACCTTTTACTTTAGGAATCTGAAGGCATGGAAAAAAATATGCTCTGTTAGTCTCAACTCTTCTCCCAACAAAACAGCAAAAACAGAGTCCAGCCCAGCGAAAAATTGAATACTTTGGGATTATTTACATTTCCAATGTCTTACGGGAAAAACAGAAAAAAAGGAGAAAAATATTCTGCTTCCCCTTGCCCCAAAACATAAAGGGGTCATGATAAGGCGGGAGATATTTTCCTTAGCCATACACCTGGCTTATTTTTATGCCCAGTGCTGTGGTTAGATGTTAGTCTAAGTAAACAGAGATTAGGTGGAGGATTTTATCTCAAAGTTGGCACTGGTTATCACGCTGCTTCCTCCCACTCCCTCCCTCTTATTGTGAGTTGTGTAAGAAGACTTAGCAAGCACAACTTAGAGCTGATAACCTTTGAGTGTTAGTTCACGGAAGCTGTGCCATAGGAACAAACAACAAAAATAATAAATCATGCCAACTCCAAATGAGTGGTAATGTGACTGTAACAGTGATTTAAACAAAGAAATATTTGGGAAGCTTCTTGCTTCCACAGTCCTATTTGATTTCAACCTGATTGATAATTTTAGTATTTGAACAGTAGGAAAAAACACCAGGAATGAAACTCTGTTCTTCAAATCGTCTTGCTGTCGAGGGTGTTGTTTGGAATTTGCTTTAACAGTAGGAAGCCGTGAGGTTGGGGGTCAGGTTGATCATAATGCAGCCCTGGAAGAAGGCACTGTTGACATTTTTGTGTGATGGTAAATTTTATGTATATACATATATATCTAATTATATCTACATGTAGAACTAAGCTGTGTCTGTATCTGTGTTTATATTTGTATCGATATCTATATGTAGTCTATTTCTACATATCTATCTATGTCTTTATCTATATATGTATCTAATCTTTATCTGTATCTAACCTGTATCTGTACCCGAGCACAGGACATAAAGTGAGGCTGCCAGGTAATGGATGGCTCATGGACCTCTGTAAACACAAACAATCTTCTGGTAGTTCTCTTGGGGCATGAAATCAAAATAAGTCTTTTTCCAAGTATATCTCAGCACCCTGATGGTAGAACACATGAACAGGAGGAGAAAGGTCTTTGGGGTACTTGCCACAACCAAAAAAAACCCCTACAAGCAGGGAGAGGAAGGAGGGGGAAAGCATTCATGTGCTACCGCGAGGCAATGTCATCACGATGTTGGGAAACCAACTCAGAGCAAGCAGACGAGCGCGGGCATCTCTGCCCTTGTCGTTTGGATTACCACAGTGCCCCATGCCCAGTTCCACAATGCGTGAAGGCAAGGGTTATTTCTAGGACAGATAATTGAACATTAATACTCGTTGACATTGTCGTAGGAATGATATGTCAAGCTGACAGGGCCTATGTGCTTACATCTGCTGATCGGCTGCAGACGAAGGGGATGTTTGGCAGATCAGACCCGGGGCCTTGCCACTGCTGAACTGGGGATGATATAGCAGTTAATCATGAGCTGCCATCTTGGGCTGCTTTCCCTGAAACAGTTGATGGGTCCTCACTTTTGGGGTTGATTTGCAGAACTGTGTTGATTTATGTACATGTGTAAAGATGTGTGTACACGTGTAAAGCATGTTGAACAAGAGCGTCCTTACTGCTGTGTATTCCACTGTTGTCCCAAACAACGATTTATCAGTCTACCAATGCGAAAATAAAGTAGATGATTCTTCAACCTCTCATCTACTTCACTCTTCTTTATTTTCACATTGGTAGAAGGATTGAGAGTATGTTCAAGTATGGTGAGATGTTTTTGATTTTTCCTACGTTAGCAGTTAACTGACATAAAACCAGTAGCAGACTGATTGTTTTTTAGCATCTCTTCTTCTGGATGGCAATAGACCCTTGAAGACAGCCTTCTATATAAAATAATATATTTATAAAATACCTACATCATGGTCAGTACTGTCCCCTCCCAGCCAAAAATCCCACAAACGGTGTATTTCACCATCTTTTTATAAAAGATTTTGGAAAATTAATGCCTTTTTCATGGTATTTTTTGCTGCACAAGTAAGCAGAGGAACGAGATGCAGACTGAAAACAATTATGGGGGCCTCTGACACTGGAGTCAGTTCTACGTGCTTAAAATAGGGCTAAACATCATGTTTGTAACGTCTCGTGTATAGTTTGGCTAGGCATAAAATGCTATAAAATAGGGCCCTAGAGAACATCCATTATCACATTTTGGTTAACATCACAGATTTTACAAAAATCCCAGTTGCACCGAAGCCATGAAATAAAGCTTTCATCTGTAAAGATCTGGTTTCCCTTTGTTACTAAAATAAATGAAGCCATTAAACAAAATATATGCATATAATAGTCAAGTTCATCATTTTATATCCTCAAAATGATACATCTGATATATTGTATTTTTTTTTAATTGGAGCAGTCATCTTAGAAAGGTTCATGTATAGAATGAGATCAAATGTGCTTGGTTGCTCTTTCTTACTTTGTAACTTGTTAATTGTGACTTTTTTTTTTTATATGTAGCTCCTTTCATTTGAGTCTTTCAAAATGAAATGGGATTCAGACATGTGGAGTTTTGTTCAGAAAGGAGTGGAAGGCAGAGAGGGACATTTTGAACTGGCTATTGAAATGAATTCATTGATTATATGTCATTATCTTTGCAAATTATTAACGGTCATCATGTATTAAGTATGCTGAAAGTAACACCTTACTTCAAGGCTTTTGCTCCCAACTTTGTTGACTGTCTCTTTTATGGTGGTGTGTGTAGAGGCATCTGCAAGTATGTTGTGCTTGGTGCATTCAGACCTCAACGTAGACCAGGCAGGCAGGGAATGCTCAGGCTGGGTATAGGGTGAGCACTGACTTCTTGTAGTTCTGGGTTTTTGAAGAGCCATTTCCAAGATCAGTTGTCCTGGCTTTTTCCATCCATGATCCTATCCCTGGAATTGGTAAAAATTTGTGTAGATGTGGAGCTTAAGGATATGGTTTAGTAATGGCTTGAGATGGTTTAGTGGTTGCACTTGATAAGTTTAGTGATCTTTTCTAACCTAAATGATTCTATGATCCTGTAGGAGACACCAAGGATCTTGCCTTACAAAAGAGAGGACATATACTTTAGGCACTGCAGGCTGAGTTTCCTGCAGCTGACACCAGATCTAAGGTTACACGGGCACAGACAGGTCTATTGTTTCAGGGCTTGTCCTCCCAGCATGGGCCTTGGGAAGTGCCTTGCTCTGTGAATATTCCCAGTGAAAGGCAATGTTCAGTCCTGCCAACCCCTCTACATGGGAGGATACACGTTGGTCTTTAGGAGTTTTCAAAAGCTGGGTAAAATCAGTAGAGAGATGCATAGACTTGGGTGGGAAAAGGTTATTTTTTATAGGGAAGTCCTCTTGGTCCAAACAGGTTGCCAGATGTCCTGTTTTAGGGTTAAAGGCAGAACCCCCACAGGAAAGATTCTTTTTAACAGGAGAATTTTCGAATAAGATAGATCTGGTGACTGGAATCAAATGCTATAACTTTAATGAGGGAGAATAAGAGGAATAATGAGCGGAAAGAGGGTACAAGAGGAGAAAGCAATAACGCACTAAAAACCAATACAACTGAAGCGGCAGAGTGGAGAGCTCCTAGGCCAGCAGTGGTGGTGAAGTGCCTGGATCTGCGGGGGAACCAGCATGGCAAGTATGAAGGGACATGGACCAGGAGTGACTGTGGCCAGCAGTCAGATTGTAATGCTGGAGCAGAGCTCAGAGGAAAACTGAAACCAAAACGGAGTCAGGGCACTCAGGCAGCTGAGGCTGCGAGGGCAAAATGTAGAGGCCAAAATGGAAATGCACAGACCACATCAGAATGGCATCTGGCCTTCCACTCTCCACCCTTTCTTCTTCTCAGAACGCCCTTCGCACTCCTGCCTCGTGCACAGCATCTGTGTTCCCTTAAACCCTTCCCCCAGCAACCTCCCCACTTGCCTATCAGCGTTGCTGCTAAATCACTCCAGAGGGAAAATGGGATAGGAAATAGTGATAAATGCTAACCTAACACAATAGGAGAGAAGAGCCACATCCTGGAGACCATCCAAGCCTTTTTTTAATAAGGTTTTTTATAACGCCAGGAATTGATGCGTAGTGAACCTGTGGGCAAATGAGTCTTATTTCAGGGTTGGACCTGGTGATTGAAGGGAGAATTGGGATGTGCTTTTCCCTAGCTCTCAGGAGACATAAGTTGCAGGTTTTTCTTGGTGCATATAAATCTCATCCTGGGAGGAGCTGTCTTCTTTTATTCTTAAATTCCTTAGCATTATCAGGCAGCTTTTTTTCTAAGTAGGGTAAATAATTTATTGGGGACATTACTTTCTTTTAGAGACCTCTGAATTAATCTCTCAGAGTTGAATTTTAGCCCAGGCTGGTCCAAAGATCTGGATTTCTGCACAGGTCTGCATCCTGAAGCCAAGCAAAGGGATTTCGCACACTAAATGGGTGTGGATAAAGGAATTCTCTAGTCAGGACTCAGAATTGCTTAGTCAGGTTTATGGGGTGAAAACTTCACTGTGTTATTCAAATATGCAATTGTACTGAGCTGTGGCTATTTTAGCAGAAGGGAACTCATTAGGGCTGAGGAACAGAGAAAGTAATTTATGAGGTTTTTAAAGGTAAAAATAATGGGAAGCTGAACTTAAGGGGCTTGTAAGAACCAGGGCTGGTAAGAACTAGGCATTCTGGAGATGAGAGTGCCTGGAAATAGCTTGCAGGGTGTTGGGAAGGGAAACTCAACTCCAGCCCAGGTAAATTGCATTTGAATTTCAACCTCAGATCTGCATGCAGCTTCTCTTTGGCAGATGTTGAATTGATAATGCTCATGTGTTAAAGAATTCTGATTGTTTCTTTTGCCACCTTCACTGTTTATGAAAATACAAGTAGACCTGCCTGATGAATGTTAATGGGAGTGATAGCTGAGTAGCACAGGAGCCTGTGGCTCTTTGGAGCATGGTTGAGGTTAGTTGGAGGGTTGTTGAGGTTGGGAATTTACAGGCTTTTTAAGAATAAACTTCCCAAATGGTTTTATATTCCCCTTTAAAAGCTGATGTTTGTTGACAGTGGCGTGTTTACACATGCGCAGGGTAATTTTCTTCCCTTTTCCCTTTCTAGGTGTACAGGGAGTTTAAGAAATGTTTATGTTTTTTAGATTGAGACAATTTATAGAGGAGGAAAGTGTCTCCATCTCTTAAGCTTACCTCCAGTCCAGAGTTAATCTACATTTTCTTTGTTTGCTCTTGCTCTTCCCCACACCCTGTTCTCTCTCGCTGTTGTATTCTGGATCTCCAAACATCCTGTGAGGTTTTAAAGTGTGTTTCATGCAGTTAGTTAATAAGGTGGTTCTTCAGCCCCATGGATATGGGCTTCACACGTGGCAATATCTTCATAGGATGTTGTGGGGTAGCTGGAGGACAGGTGAGCTCTGAGGACCCCCCTCTGCCACCTCATCAGAGCTCCCAGTAAAGCCAACATTGTCTCAGAGCTTGATGGTGATGTTGGGAACAGGCCTTCTCCCACTCTGCCAGAGCAATCTTCTCTGGATCTTCATTTACTTGCTTGTAAAAATCCCCATTGCTAGTCTTTCTGCCGTGTCATAAGTCCCATGAGATCTCCTCTTCTTTCCCCAGACCCCACTCCCAAAGGCTGCTAATTATGCAAAAATCCAAGGCGCCTTTTTTTAATAACTTCCTGCTCATTGGGAGCTGCAGGGGCAGGCTGGAAAGGGAGGGCTCAAGTAGGTCAAAACTCAAGAGCATTGAAGAGATGTTTGTTTATTTAAAAACAACCCCAAACCCTCATCCCCATAGCAGGGGCCTTTTGTGTTACTGTGTGGGGCAGTTTTGTGGATGTTTTGGGGCTCACAAGTGTTGTAGTGATGAGAAGGCACTCGTACAAGTTCCAGGTGCTCATGGAGGATTTCCTAAGGATTTGTTGAAGAGGGTTTCATGAAGATTCAGTGGTTAAAGTGCCTCTGTGTCGTCACTGCTGACAAATATGTATCAAGACTCACTCTGTGTTAACTTTACAAGTCAGCTTATTCTCTCCAAAACTTCGAAACATGAAGAAATCCCCAAACTATCACAATAGAACCCCTCATCTCCAAAAGATCTTTTCTTTCCCTTTTCCTTTTGCAATGAAATAAAGCCTTAATTTTAAAAACATTTTTTAGCCAATATAAGAAGAGAGAGAACAAGGGAGGGGGAACAACTCATTAAAACGCAGTTCTTTCAATTACATCCCAGTATTTGTCATCTTTATTACTTTTCTCTAGTTTTCACTCTACTTTTAATAGTGCTGCTGGTCAGCAAAGGTGAGCTGGAATGTGAACACACTTGGCTGCCACTGCCAGTGCCGCTGAGCTGCGCTCAAATCCCCATCCCTGTAGATTTTGAATGTCCCTGCAGACTGCTGGCAGCCTGCTTCCAGCTGTGGCAGGCATGATGCACTGAATTGCTTTTGAATGTTCTTTACTCAAATAGGCAGTAATTACAAGCTTAAAGAGGTTTAGTGGTCCAGTAAACTACATAATCACCCCTGAATTAGCTTGGGCTCATCAGTTGCAGTCCAGCAACCTCAAGACTGCTGTTTGTATGCAGGCTTTATCATGTAGCAACCTGAGCAGCAGGTGTGGAACAGCAAGAATCCCCCATAAACACAACTGTCTACTGGGGACAATGATCTCTAATGAGATGAGGCTACAGCATCACTGTAATTTAAGGGGGAAAATTAACGCCAGTGAATGCACACTCCTTCAAAGAGTCTGTTTCTTCAGAGAACGAGCAGTGTGTTGCTGGTTTGGGGTTTTTTTTCCCTTTCCACCACCTCTCCCCTTTCCCTCTTGAACCTTTAAATGCATCTTTTTTTAATGATGAACACATTGTGTTTTTGCTTATAAGTTGAGTGGGCTTTCGTCTTTTACAAAGATCTGTTGTGAATATTTAATGGTGGATGGGGCATCTGTTCAAGGACTTTCCATGCTAGCAAAGTGGTGTTCTAACATAGCAGCTTTCTCTTTTAATTTCCTTCCTTGGCGGTGAGTTGGCTGGTTGGTTGGTTGGTGGTGGGGTTTATTTTCCTCTTTTCAAATAGAAAGTGTTTGAATGTAAAACCCCCCTTGTCTTGGCATTGAAGAGTGGCATTTTGAAATGGAGGTTGCCTTGAATTCTCTTTGTGCGACTGGTTGGTTCCTCCCTGAAGAAAGGTGGCTGAGCTCATGGCATTGGCCCCCCAAATGGCTTGGTTGCTGCTCCCAAGGGTTCTGTCACCTCAGGTAACCTGCCTAAAGCTCCTAAAGCCTGCTGTTGATGTTGGGGACTTTGCTGAATACACCAACCCTCCATCCTCCTGGTCACTCAGGTGTGTAGGGCAGCATTTTTATCCCCCAGCTTACAGAGGGAATTGCTGATGGATGAAAGGCAGCCTGAAAAAAGAGCAAAAAGCCCAAATAAAAGCTTTTGGCTTAACTCTGTGAGATTACAACCACCAACATTTCTCAGAGATTGCAAAGTTATTTCTGAGCCCACCTGTTTAGAAAGTCATTTGAGGTAGATAAGGGCTGTGACTTAGTGCTGAGAAAAGGCTTGCAGTGAGGAGATATTTACCTGGGCTAATCTGTCTGAGGCTGGCTCTAAAAACAACAGTAGTGCTTTTATGGAGTCATCAGGTAGTTGGGATTTCCTTTAGCGGAACTGGTGATATTTTTTCTGCTTTCCCAAAAGCCATTCACCTAGGAAAGGCTGAGGTTTACCTTCTTGCCTTTCCATGGCCACTTGATAAAGACGCTGGCTTAACCACAAAGCCAGGTGTCAATGATGTGGATTTTAGCTGTAGCATGGTTGGAAGTTGGATGATGTATTTCCTTGTTTCCTTCAGCGTCACTCAGGTGCTGTGGTACATTGGTTTTGGTCATGTGCTGCACCAAAGAGAGTTTTCTTAATTTTGTTTTTGGATGCAATTTTAATTACTCAGTCCTTGGTTATCGTTAGGTCATAGTGGAACAAAAATATTAAATAAAGGAAAAGGGGGTAGAGGGTGGGAAAGCTTATGGCCTATGTAGCAAAAAAATAATGACTTTGTTAGCACAAAAAATATGACACTAGAGCAAAAAAATAAATAAGTACATTAAGAGAAGTTAATGTGTGTGTTTCTGCACCCGCATAGCTACTGGCACTACAGAGAATGCTTAACATGGGAAAAGCTCCACTCTACTCTGGCTAAGGCATGGGAGTGTCTGCATAGGCTCAGCTGGTGGGAGCCAGAGTAAGCTCCAAATGCTGAGGTCTATCAGAGCATCTCCAAGAGGAAATAGCAGAAGCAACATTGCTTGGACAAGCTAAAGCCCAACTGGAAAAGGCAGTGGGTAGTAATATATGGTATGGAACGAATAATATTGTAGCAGCCAGGAGATGGATTAGATGATTTTAAAGGTTTTTCCATTTTCTGACTTCTGCAATATCCTGTGCGAGGGATGATCTGAACTTTTTTCCCCTAATGAGTGCTCGCATTATGAGTAATTTGATGGGGCCACCAGAGAAGTATTGGCAGTGCATCCCAAGCCATACCGTGTCTCTCCATCAGCCCTGGAAAGGATATTTATGTTAGCTAGTGCCAAAACTTGTTCACAGACAATAATTTTCTTGAAAGAAAATTATTTACAAAAGGGCAAACGGGGAAAAAAATAAAACAGATCATTTTCATTTTTTTTTTCCCCTGGCATAACTCCTCCATTAAAAAGTGTCAACATTGCCAGTACCTTTCCCCACCTCGTAAGCCTCTGCAAATAAAACATCATCTCCACCCTCCGCCTGCAAAAGCAACCCAAGCCCTGTTTAAAATCAGGTTGCTCTGTGAACACACTTTCAGATGTTAAAACTTTGGGGTTGTTGGCTCAATGTTTTACACTCTGTGTTTGCCTTGGGAGAGTCAGGTTCTGCCTCCTTTCCTCACCTTTTCTTTTTTGGCAGTGTTGCCCATGCAGCCTGCAAACTTTTTTGTAAGGGCAGCAGCTCAGATACCCATTTTCACAGTAATGGGATGATGCAGAAGTTGAGAGCATCAGACAAGAGCAATGCAGGGGTGCAGCAGTTCAATAACTCAAGCAGCCCTAGGATTTATTAACAGCAATGCTAAAAAAAAGAAAATCTTAATCATGGGGATATTAAACTGTTATAACAAGTTGAGGAAGTATTTTCTTTTGCAAGAGGAAAAGACTGGCTTTGTCTGCAGTGTGTCCGTGAATACAGGCTGAATTCTGCTCCGCAAAAGCAATGAGGGGTTTTTAAAAGCCAAAGCCAGCTCACACTTCAGCAGCATTATCAGGCTGACTCTCAGCCAAGGAAAAGCCTGTGCAAACTTTGGGTTTTTTTCCCCTCCCAGCTCCGTAGATGCATTTCTAATAAAACAACTTCCTCCTTGCTGTTTAGTATTTCCTCCAATGTGCAAGTCAGTCCCGTGGGATAAACAGGATCGAGTTCACAGCTTCCGAGTTGATTTTTTTTTCTTTTTTTTCTTCCACCCCCTCCCTAGCGGGTCACCTCAACTTGTTGGCAACTTTTTCCAGCCTTGCCTGAATATAAAACAGGCTGTGGGGATGGACTGTAAACCAATTCCTGCAGCCCACTGCTCTCTTCATTGCTCCCTCTAAACACACTGGTGGCCGATGAGGAAAGTGGGTTGAGCACTTGTGACTTTACAGATAGATCCAACTATTTTTTGGCTGCTTTGTGGATGCAGGAACTCCCCCCCCAGTTATTCTTTCTGAGGACCCAGGACCAAGCTGCTATAAATTCAAGCTCTGTTCTTAGACTACACCATGCCCTGCTTTTGTAATGCAAATGGCAGGCACAAAGTGTCCCTTTGATAATGTGCAGTCAGGAGACAAAAAATAAAAAGCATTCACTGCAACAGTAAAACTAATTCATAAAGCAAAGAGACAATAGGAAGGCATTGTGGGTATTAATAATAATAATGATTTCTCATAGATCAACTTGATTGCTAATGCAAACTGCTCAAATGCATACAAGGAGGAAGTAGGAGAAAAGGGGAGAGACCCAAAGGGCTGTGCTGCCACCTCAGCTAACCCTGGGCTAGTTTGAGTAAAGCAATGATTTGGAGTTTGGCTGAAAACCAACATGTGGTTTGTCCTGTAGGGCTGAACCATTATTCTGGTTACTGAGTTAGATGTAGGCTGTGTTGCTTTTCAGAAAAAAGAAAATCATGGTATTTGGGGGTTTTCTTCTCTTTTTTGCACTACAAAACAGTTTAATTTAATGGGTTGGGCTCACTGATCCCAGGGGACCCTTCCAACCTGGTCTGCTGTGATACTGTGACAGCTAATAGGTACTCCTGAGGGCATGTATCTTGCTCTAGCAGAGGGACTGGACTAGATGATCTTCAGAGGTTCCTCCAGCTTCTACCCATGTGATATATTGGGACAGGGGGAAGTTTCTGTCCATCACTTTTCAGAGTTTAGCTGAAAGTCATCCACCCTGAGTGCGTTATGCTGAGCTCTGGAGAAGGCAAAGGGCTGGAGACAAGGAATAAAAGGACCTCCCAAATGATTTTTGCAGCATGGTTAGCCAAGCAACAGTACTTCCATGATAAGGGCTGTGTGCTGGATGATTGCTATGTTGTCCTCATAACATGACGTACATTCTCTTATTCGGGGATTGCTTCTGCTGTGCCGTGGTGGGACTGGCTGCCCATGTTGGTGTCAAGGTTGTTTGTGTCACCAGGAATTAGTAATCTGGGGTGAGGAGGGGCCAGTTTGTCTTGTGTTATCTCAGCAGTAATCTCTGGGCAGGATTATTTTCATATTTTTAATGCCACCATCATGATGTGCTGCTCTAGTGAACAAGGCAGAGAGGAAGGGAGTGGTATTGGTATTGAGTTGCACATAAGATGAAATCTTCTATCACTGTCCTGACATCCAGCGTTTGCAGCCCATGGTGGAAAAATTGAGGAAAGGAGTGCATTAGAAGATACATCATTAACAGACAACCTTGGACTCTTTCCATCTGTATACACGGGAGACTTTACCCACCAGTCAAAGGTGGTAAAAAAGAAAAAATGGATAAATCTAATTGTTTTGCTAAAAATGATAGTGGCTGCATTAAAAAATAGGGGAGGCTTTTATTAAGACTGCTGCTCTCTAAATACCATTCATAAAACAGTGATGGGGGAATACGATGGAAAGTTAAATTTTTCTTTCTGTCACTTTGATTTCTTTGTTACTGCTAAAACGACCGCTCTGACTCATATTTTGCATAGTTATTTTTACCTTTTCAAATGTTCCTTAACTGTTCGTATTACCCTGGGCAAATCCCCCCGGGATCATTTTCATTTGCATGCAGACTTTGATGGTGTTATTAAGCAATCACTTTCTGTACTAAGTCATTATTAAAAGTAATACCACAGAGCCTCAAAAACACATTAATGGTGCCAAACAATCTGCATTTCAGCACTAGATTTATGAGAAAGGGAAAAGCACTGGGGCTCCTACTGTTCGGGGGATGCTGCTCTGTAATGCTGTAGCATGATCAGAAAATATCAGAGCCAGATTGTGAGTCCTTATCTCTTGTCAGCCTTATTCTTTCAAAACCTTGGTTTTTTTAATGCCTGCCTGCTTCCTACTGTTTTTTCCCCTTGGATTTGCCCATTTCCTCCAGCCTTGGCAAGAAATCCTGTCTGCAGTCTGCCAGTATCCACTAGCTAGGCTGGTTCTGGGAAGGAGGGTCAGCCTTCCCATCTGCAATCAGCACTTTATGGCTTTCACTCAAGGTGTTAATGCAGATCTGATGGAAAACATTCCAGCAAGAGAGTTACGGCCTCTTGCGCTGCCCCACGTTCGGTCCCCATTGTTAAATCTGATTATTAAGACCTAAAGGTGATTCTGTTTGCTCGCCTAATGCATTACAGCAATCCCGGTGGTCCAGCATCTCTTCTCTGCAATTCCCATCTTGATCAATTGTTTGCAAATAATTAAGCTTTTAAGAGATAATGGTAGGGAGCTAATGTACACAACAAAGTAAATGTCTCGAGTCACTGTTTATTGAACCGTGCTACAATTTGCTTTGGTATCCCAAAGCAATCCAGAGTGAACCCGCCTGTATGTGTTCCTGTTGCGACTTGGTCTAGGTGATCCTGCAGCAGGATTGGACTAGATGATCTTTCGAAGTCCCTTCCAATCCCTGATGTTCTGTGATTCTTTGATTCTGTGATGAACAGACTTGCCAACTGGAGTCAGTGTGATCATTTTAGATATGTGGTCCCATAGACACTTAGAGATTTAGAACTTTAGATATTTAGATGCTTATTTAACTATTTAATAGAATATCTGTGGTTGGAAAGGACACATAAAAATCCATCTCCCTGCTCTTCACGTGACTACCTAGAATGAAATTATTTGACTTAAATATATATATAGCCTATTGATATTTAGATGTTTATATAGCTAGATATTTAAATGTTTATATATTTAATGGAATCACAGAATCACAGGATGTTACAGGTTGGAAGGGACCTCAAAAGATCATCTAAGTCCAACCCCCATTGCTGAAGCAGGATAAGCCTACAGTACTGTCTCAAGATGTCCTACATGGGTTTCAAACCCATGACCCCAAGAATTCAAAGTCATATGCTCTACCAACTGAGCCAGTCAGGTGGCCCATAATAGAATATCTCCACTTCGAAGAGACCCATAAAGGTCATCGGGTCTAACTCCCCGCTCCTTGCAGGACCCCGTAGAACTAAACAAATTAACTAAGAGATATATATGTAGAATTTATATGCATATTTGTGTATTTTTATAAATATGCACACAAATATATATGCAAATATATATGCACATATCTTTCTGCATGTGTTTTTATCCCTTTAAAAACCGACTGGCAAGCTTTTTGAAGGCACCTGTCCTTCTTGCAGGGGTGAAATAAAGACTGATCACAACAGTATCAACCAAATATCGTATTTCTTCATAAATGGCAGTTCTCAGGGTTCCCCCCTTTTTTCTCTGGTGCAGTGTGCTGTCTGTCTTTGCCTGCAATCCAGGCCTTCCTAATCCTTGTGGGTGGGAACATGACAAGGTTTTGAGTGTTTTCCTGACAATGTAGCTTGTTGTGCGCTGGTTCTTTGACAGTTTTAGTGTATTGTTTTATTTTTTTTAGCTTGTACAGGAGCAACACATACAAAGTTACATAACAAGGATGCCCACCTTTGACCATTATCTTAAACCATGCAGAACCTTGGTTAAAAAGCCTGTGAGCCTTTAGCTAAGAGGGATTAGGTCTGCCAAGTCTCAGGCGGTCATGTGATTATGTCACTTACAGATTTATCATTGCATTAAAAGTTTATACTATACTAGGAGATGAAGGGAAAAATAAATAAAAATAAGAGGACCTTGAGCATACTCCAGTTTGAGGAATTTGGGAGTTGGGACTTCGAAAGCAATTATTTTGACAGTGACTGTTATTCTGTTGGCTAATTTTATCCAGGCTTGTCGTATTTGGGAAAAAAAAAGTCCTGAACAATTGAAAATTGCTTAATGGAGACAGAGTTCTCAATTCCGATAGCTAGAGGCTGTCTAGTAATTATTGCTTGCTGCATGAAATTAGACACAGTTTGTTCAATTACTTAAAATTAGATCACATGAAAGGTGGCAAAGCAAAAGAAGGAAAAAAAAGGAACAATTTTGTCCTCGCTTGATAGCAAAATAATGAAATGGTGAGTAATCTGTGAAGACAAAAATGTTACAAGTCATTTCTCCAGGGCTTGGATTGTTGGTGGAGTTGAATCGTCATCCCTGGATGTGTTTCGAAATCATACAGATCTGGAGCTTAGGGACACAATTTAGTGGTGGCCTTGCAACAGATGGGTTAATGGTTGGACTTTATGATCTTAGAGGTTTTTTCCGACCTAAGTAATTCTCTGATACTGTGAAAATCCGGAGGGTAATATCTAGATGTGTAGGTTATCTGTGGCCTTACCATCAAGAAAATAAGGGGTTTAAAATCATAGAATGGATTGTGTTGGAAGGGACATTTAAAGGCCATCTAGTCCAACCTGTGTGCAGTGAGCAGGAGCTTCTCCAACTAGATGGGTTGCTCAGAGCCTCATCCAACCTAGCTTTGAATGTCCTAAGCAATAGGACTTCACCACCTCTCTGGGGACCCTGTTCCAGTGTTTCACCATCCTCATTGTAAAAACCTTCTTCCTTCTACCTAATCTAAATCTCTCTAGAAGAGTGATGGGAAATTCCCCACGTTTTTTGGGTGAAAAAAACCTCGTATCTTTCAGACCTTGTGGCCATGCTTGTCAGCTTTGAAATGGGCCTAAGGGGCAAAGGAAAGTTAATGGAGTTCCAACAAAAATCCCATTAGATGACAGATTATGCTGTTTACAAGAATATATAAAATCCACTAAAGAGTTCTGATACCAATAAGATTGTGGAATTTATGAGGTTTTAAGTTCTTCTGCCTTACAAGGTTTTGAGTTACCTCTTGAGTAGTATTTTTATAAAAATTCATCCAAATGATACAGAAATGTTTTGAGAGGAAAAGGTTTGTGGACGTAACAGCAAACATTTTGTGACCGCCAGCTGCTAAGTGGGGTGTTGGGAAAAGACTAACCAGTGAAATTAAATTTGCTTTGTTGAAGTGTTATTAAGTATCTCACAGCAGATCAGGATACGTGCTGGATCTTGGGGGTCCAGGTTAGGAGCCAAGGTGGACCCTTGGAACAAGGGTTTTCCTGCAAACTAAGTTTGTAATATTTGGCAGCTTCCTTTGGGGTCAGTGAGATTTCTAATTTTGAGTTTCATTTCTAGATTTCAGCAATATTTCTAAATTTCAGTGATATTTTAAAGTTCCAGCAATACTTCTAAATTTTAGTCTTGACTGATTCTTGCTGTTTATTTGTTAAGCAACCCGTAGCCACACCAAACAGAATTTTCTGACAAACCAATCAGGTTCTTCCAAGAAACTCAACTTATGATTAGATCTTAACATCATCTTCAATGAAACCAGTCGTTATTTTCTGTCTCATAGGCTTAGTGCAGCACAGCTACGTTAACATCAGGCAAAAATGTGCTGATTGTTGACCTTGCATTGGCCTGTGCTCAAAACCTAGGCGTTTGTTTATGTTCAGGATGCTGATCTTATTTGCAAATTATTTTGGGGCACTGGCAAGGTTTGTATTTGCTGAGCTCAGAAAACATCAGCATGTTTTTAGTTGCTTTAGCACATTCTTAAAAGTGAAAAAAAGGCAATTTGACTCGAATCAATCATTGGGAACAAGTGCAGGAACTTTGAGGTAATGCAACAAAAATCCTTCTTGAGCAACAAGGTACTGACGGTATCCTAAGCAGTTATTTCTCCACTTCACTAATCTTTATAATCGGCTTGTCTTTTATTGCCGTTAATTATGTGATGTAGTAGCCCATTAATAATTATAAGAGAGTGACACACCTCAGCATTTTCACCTTTCAATAATAGATTTCACGCTTCTGTTTGTTTTGCTGTATTTATTTTTTTATCCATTTTAAATTTAAAATGAAGTAGCCCAAAAACAAAAAGAAAAGAGCGTTGTTCTAAACGTATATATTTATTTTGGTGTCTTATAGCACCCTTACCCTTCAGAAGAACAGAAAAAACAGTTGGCACAAGACACAGGGCTCACTATACTTCAAGTGAACAATTGGTAAGTAATTTTCCTCCATCTTATCTGGCTTCTGGCACCCTCTGGCTAACGCTTCACATTTTTGAGGACACACCTTGCCCTCGTCTTCTCCCCTTCATTCCTCCTCTCCAGCAGTTTATTGATGCAGAAGGGATGTAGCTGTGTGAATGGTTTCAGTTATGGGAACCAGAGGTTGGCCAAGCTTTGCTTTTCCCATCACGTGGGCAGATTCTACCGTATTCACGTTTCGGGTCATTCTGGATGAGGATGTGTCTTCTTCAGTGGGAAGCCACGTCTATTTTGAGAAGTTTGGTCTTAGAAGAGACTGAGATGTCAGGTGGAAAAAAAAAACATGGGGGCAATCGACCCCATTACTGCACGGGATTTGCTTATTGTACTATTGTTAATGGGGGGTTTCTTTTAGACTGACACCCTTCTAGCTCTTCACTGCTGTGTTTTAAATGTCCAGTTTTTGAAAGCTTGGATAACTCTGAGGACCATCTGGCTCTTTGCTGACAAAGGACAGTGTGGACCACTTTTATTTACTTACTCATTCCAACTAAAGGTTGCTGTAGCCCCTGATCTGTTGTAGCAGAGATTTGCTTGGGAAAAAATTGGGATGTGTGCTGTTTCTGCCATGGATTTTGGGTTTCTAACTGTCTGGGATATTGTGAAGGCAACCAGTGAAAACAACTTGTGATTTAAATAATAAAAAACACAACAGCAAACCCTTTGAGAGAAAAAGTTTGATTTATTACCCTTTATTACTGCCTCACTCAAAACACAAGTTTCTCCCACTACTCTGGAGCCAGTGTCATATTGGAAGTGTATTGCAATGTAATACCTTGTAAAACTAAGTGTATCTAATTAATTGTCCTAATATTTTTCGATTAGTGTTTATGATGGGAAACTTTATCCTCTTTGAAGTAATACCCAGAAAATGGGCAAGGCAAATGACGAGAAGCCTGCTGGGGAAGAGGGAGAGAGGAATGCCAGTTTGCAGACAAAAGTATTATTTTTCTGTTCAATAAGTGTCAGAGATTAATATTCCTGAAGCTCTGATTACATGGCGTAATCCATTTTAGTGAATAAATTTGGTCTTGATGTCCATTGCACCGACATTAACAAACTGTCCTTTCTCAGAGAAAGCAGGAGCCTATGGGAGAGATTTCAGATACATTAAACCCCATTACAGAAAATGTAATTTCTGTCAATATAATCCTGTGTATTCTTCAATTTAGTACTTTAGAGATAACAAGCTACTTACAATATATTTGCCTTTGGAGGATTAATTTACAAAGTGTGCTATCTGGAAGACACAGGCAGGCTCACATGAGTGTAGCTTGTAAGGGTTATCAATTTCTGTGACCCCACCACAGCCTGGCAAGATCAATGTTTTGAAACCTTTTAAGACACTGAATAAAACCAAGTACCAAATACTTAGCGCATGTGAAGATATTTGCTTTAAAACAGAGGAATAAAAGCCGTGGAACATAAACTAGGTGTTAGGAGGAAACATAACCTGCAGTATTTTGGCTCAGCCAGGAGAAATTAGCATTTGGCTTCAGCTTGATGTCCTCCAGCTTTCGTCCAGGCAACACCTGAATTTGTGTAGTTGTCCTTCAGTTTCTTTAGCCAGCTGAGAAGTTGTTCATCAGTGGTCTGATTTAATGATGGACTTGAGCAAGCAGATGCTGGTGTCTGGGTCTGTAAGATTTGATGTGGGCAAGCACGTTTATTTAGGATGGACGATCAAAGCAGTTGTTTGAGATGGTGAACATGGGATGCTTTGAACCTAAAGCTGGTGGAATTTCCCCCTAATGACTTTCTAGGATGTTTCTAAGTACCCATGTCACCTGAGATTTGAAGAGTTTTTACTTTGGCTTTGTGTCAGATGTGTTTTTTATATGTTCCTTATGTGCAAAGAGAAAAAAAGAAAAGTAGGTCAAAATACATTATAACTGAAGTCGGGTAGATGTAGGGCAGCCTTCCTCTGCTGGAGCTCGTCTGGTAATTGTGCTGTGGCATTACAATTGTATAAATTATTGAGACAATTCCCCTTCTCTTCCCAGCCCCATGATGATTTAACACTGTAAAGGCAGTCAAGGTTTTCTTAAATCTCACAATGCCCAAATACGTCAATTTGGACTCTGATTTTTGTGATGAGTGTTAAAAAACAAAGAAGCAGGAAAGCTCTGGAGGGACTAAGGATGATGCATGTGTTCAAGCTATAACAAGGGAGATTTAGATTAGATCTTGGGAAGAAATTTCGCCCTGTGAGGGTGGTGAGGCACTGGAACAGGTTGCCCAGGGAGGCTGTGGATGCTCCATCCCTGGAAGTGTTCAAGGTTAAGTTGGATGGGGCTCTGGGCAACCTGGTCTGGTGAGAGGTGGAACTAGGTGATCTCTGAGATCACTTCAGCCTGAACCATTCTGTGATGCTGTGACACTGTGTCTGGGTCGATCACACACTGGCATCCTCAGGAAACATCTAGCTATGGAGTGACTGTGACCTTCTCGTATCCTGGGAGTTGCAGCACAACACTGTCCCAACATTTCGCCAAATCACTTTCCTTCTAGGGTGGTCTGCAAAAGAAGAAACTCTTTCTGCCTCAATTATTTGCTGCAGGGAAGAGCAAACGACCCATTTCTGGTTAACTTTGCCATTCTCCAGCAGCCTTATAAGTCATTCAGCCACGACTCACAAAAAAATTTTGCCTCTCAGATTCTTTCCCAAACTTGTTAACACACATGTACATTTTTGTATTAATGATGAGTCATTGTAAATCACGGCTGCAGAGATTAAATAAAATGCTGAAGGGCAGGCTGGGTGCAGATCAGTCATAAATTATTGGCAGCAACACAGCATGTGGGAATACATGAAATGTGCATGAAAGACATAAACTCATGTCTAGTAGCATGGTTGTTAGCTCAGGCTGGGAATGGTAGATTTTCTGGATGGAATTAGAAGTTTGCCGCAGAACAGGAAGTGAATAGAGTGCTTGTTTTCTACAGTTTGAAAGTATTTGAAAATTCTTTATTTTAACTTTTTTTAAAATTTTGAATTCAAAGTATTTTGAATGCCTTTATGGTACGTGCTAGTTGCATATTTCAGTTCTCTGTTGTAATGAAAAGAAATAATTTAAAAACTGGTGCTTTTCACATATGGTCTTCCCAGTGTTTGGGCTCCTTGAGTTGATGCACACAACTCCTCTTGATGATGGAAGAGTCATAGGAATGGAGTGATGATGTGGAATGTGCCAGAAAATGTCTTGGTGGTAGGGCACACGTCTCAAAAAATAATACAGGTTTAACTTGACCCTTTTCCTTGGATTGCTTAATTTTTTTTTTTAAAACCATGAAATGATCCACGAGAAATTTCTTCACACTCTTATTCCCTACCCATGGCAGGCGGGTTCCAACAATATGATCTTTTAGGTCCCTTCCAACCCAAACCATTCTATGACTATGGATTATGTTAATGAAATCACCTTTAGGACCATCTTTTCAACACAGTTAGGTGTTTCTAAGGTGAGAAGAGGGAGCCTTTACCCTATTGCAAAAAAATCTAAAAATCTATGGCAAGTATGAAGGTAGCAAAGTTCAAGACTTCGTTAGTCTAAATGAACCCGTCAGATCTCCTTGTTGCTAGTTGTTTAATCCCGAGGCAGTTTAGGGTTCAAAGCATGGTAATGTGAACTGGAAGAGGCACATGCATGATCTTGACAGCATTGCATGTGTAGACATGGAAAGAACCTGACCAGGTACAGGTTAATAAGGTGCTTTTCCCCAGTGATAAAAGCTGTGATTGAAATATCCTGCAGTGTGTGATCCAGTTCCTTCTTACCTCAGTTGAGAACCAGCCAAGCTATATTGAGCGATCTATACAGTTTTCTCGTTTACTCCCTCCCAGCTGAATCTCTTCCCATTAAGACCTAATGGTAAAAAATGACTGGTGATACTCTACAGGGACAGCAGTTCTCATCAGGGGCTGCATTAGGTGTTAGATACTTGTTTATGTTTTATGAAAGTTTAGGTTCTCCTGGCTAAGTGTTTGTGTATTTGTAGGATAATGTGCCCACGTAACCTGAAACTACCTCTCTTAAAAATTCTTAAAAATAATTTAAAAAAAACCATTAAGTTTGAGAATTCGAGTCTTTAAAGCTCCATCCCTTTATTAAGTTTCTGTTCTGCTTTTCTAGAAACACCCTCATGCTATCTAGGGCACAGACCAGACAATGATGGAGCAGCTAGTCAATATTTTATCTTACCCTCATTCTTCAGAGCATCGTTCATTGAGCTGCTTTCAAACTGTGCTTGAAGATGGAATTAATAATTACTGCTGGGCTTTTCCTTATTGCTGGAATGGCCAAGCCCTTCCCTGACCTCATTCGCCTATATTGTAAGGTTGCGGGTCTGTGGGATATTCTTGCAGTCCTCCTGTAAAGAGAGAGAATAGTGTTATCCTGGTTAACAGATGAAAAAGTGAGTCTCAAGTCCAGCACAGGCACTGGATTTGGGTTGGGCTGAGACTGGGATAAATGACAAAATGACAGCAAAGGAGGAGAGATGTGAGAAATCAGTGAAAATAATGAAAAGGTTTGAGTTTGATGATTTTCTCAGTAGCTTCCAAGGCAGCAGCAGAGCTAAATCCTTTTCTCCAGTGCAGCATTCAGGCGCTTGAGCCCAAACTGCTTTTCTTGCTTTATACTAAGTTTATTTCCTGTTGAAAATTGTGTTTGGTTTGTTTTGGGTTTGTTTTTTTTTTAATAGTACACTGCCCTGGCTTGTTCTCATAACAAATATAATCAGCATTCTGGTAGCTGAGGCATTTGACCCTATAAGAAATGGTGCTAGTAACTAAACTGTTTGCATACAAAGATTAAAGAACAGGGTGCAAGCAGCTCTACTAATACAATTTCCTAACTCTTCAGGTCTTGATTTTATGACCTTGGCTTCTTTAAATGTCAGTTTTGTGTATAATTTCCTAGGCTTGCAAAAAACAAAACAAAACAAACCCAAAACCAACCGAGAAACAAACCTCAACCAAACACACTGGAAAAAAATATCAAATAATGTAAATTTTCCTAATCTCAGCCTTGGAGACAGCTTGAAGTTACTTGTGCAGAAACTTTTTAGGGAGAAATTTTTAAAAGGCTCCAAGACCAGCATGAAAATGAGTTTGGAAATCTGAGATGGGTTTGCTTTTACTGTGTGCAGTACAACCAGTTCAGGGCATAGACATCCAGAAATAGTTCTTTTAGATCTATAACAGCTCCCCTCTGGAGGAAATTTTCTCCTTCCTCAGTGTTTTTGCTCATGGGTAGGTGTAGCAGTAGGACATTGCTGTGGTACTCTCACCATCATATGATGAAACATTTTGTCATGGCATGGGGAGACAGGATGTCATGAAATGGCTTGAGGTTGTACCAGGGGAAGTTTAGGTTACACATGACTTCTTCACAGAAAGAGCCATTATGCCTTGGAATAGGCTGCCCAGGGAGGGGGGTTGAATCTCCATCCCTGGATGTGTTTCAAAGTCATGTAGATCTGGAGCTTGGGACAGCTGGGGTAATGGCTGGACTTGATGATCTTGGAGATCTTTTCCAACCTAAACAATTCTATGATTCTTTGGTGGAGACTGAGGATGGAGATTGCATTTCTTATGAGGGGGTGCACCCCAGCACCAAATGTGGAGCAGCACTGAGAGAGATGTATTTTCCATCTGCTCACTGGTCATGCCCAGCACAGTTTGGGTGTGGTGGGAATGGGGGATGCACAGTTTGAGGTGCAGATGGAAGGATGCAGGCAGTCGGGGCTGTAGATAGGGCTAGAAGCTGATGAGGCAGGTGAAGGGCTGCGGATAGGGCAGATGCAGGGGTGCTGATTGGGGTGAATGGGGAGATGCAGATGGGGCAGATGCAAAAAGCCTCCACCCTGCCACCTTTTGGAAAACAGCCTTATCCCTCTGGTTTTGTGCTGTGGGGTTTTTTATCGTAGCGTGCCTGGGATTTGGTGCATCTACAGCGCAGCCCAAACATGCCCAGATCAAAGTGATAATGTTGTCCAGTGATTCCCACATGTTAAACACCACATCAACCGCTTTGAAAGGGATGGAAAGCTCCTTCATGGGTCTGGACATTTAGCACAGACATCATCTCCACTCAGTTCCTTCACTGAGGGTGATACTCATCCCTAGCAGAAGGCCAACACGTGACCAGTGCACAACTTTAGCCCCACTTAAGCTCTATTTTTGGGCTGTAAGTGGGGGAGGAGGCTGGCAGGGAGGGAGCATAGCACAAGCAGGTGCTGATCCTATAGACGGGTGGATTTTTCCCTTGCTGCTGGCAACTGAATTGCAGGCTACAATAAACAGGCAGGACGCTGGATCTTTGGTCCCAGGCGGGTAAAAGATCTGCTTGTTTTCAGATGTATCTATTACTGCTTTTGTGGCAGTAAACAGATTAAACAAGAAAAGGTCAAGATGCAATTTGAATCTGTGTAAGAACACAGCAAATACTTCTCTCAGTAATCAGATACAGTAAATACAAGTAGTTATTTACTTGTAAATGTTACAGCATTTACAAATTATCCTCTTGACTTCAACCGTATGAGCTCAGACCGTCAGATTTTGCTATTTACTTTTTTTTCTCTATGTCATTCAGGAATCCTCACACAGATGTTATTTAAGCACTGTATAGTTCATGGCGATAAACCCAAAAGCAGGAAAAAAGCAGAAATAGGAAATAATGTGTTTCAGGTTTAACAAATACCTATTGTTTTTCCAGAGCAAAATAAGGTAGTGGGGGTTTGCAATGTGAAAACACACCTCTAAACATAAAAAATCAGTAAAACTATTAAAAACTGGGTCTCACTTGGGTGACTCGTGCCATTTGAGCAGTTTGGGATACAGGCCATGAGTTACACTTAAGTTTTCACTAAGTGTTGGCTAATTGTTGTGCCTTTCATCTTGAATGCCAATTTTAATAATAATATTAAATCTGTAGTCTGTTTCTTCTTTCTCCTTTCTTAAATTACTTACTGGGTAAAACTCACTATATAGTTACTCCTAAGAAAATATTGAAATCAGATGAAAAAAAGTGTTTAGCTTTGCATATTGCCTTGGACAACCCTGGAGAGCTGCCAGGCCAGCCAAGGTGTCAGGAGAAAAGCTGAGCAAATATCTTGCCAGGGGGAAGGACTGTAAATCCAGAGCCATTGGGTACCTTCTATTGCCAGGTTTAAGGTTTGTATTTCTTTTAGGTCAGTGAAGCCATGTGAAAACACAATTGCAGTGGTTTAACTCTGTGGAGTTTGGCTTCAGCACATGGGTTTGGGGAGTAGTAATAGAGTTTTGGCATGAAATACGGGTGTTTCCAAAGGGAGTGGATGCTTGGGGAAGGTGAATAAAGGGATTTTTGGTTGAAATGCTCCTGTTGGCCTCTGGGATTTCAGGTAGAGCTTTTAGATGTGGTGCTTAGTGATATGGTTTAGTGGTGAACTTGGTAGAATAGGTTTATTGGTTGGTCTTGATGATCTCAAGGGTCTTTTCCAACCTGAATGATTCTATTATTTTGCCCCGCAGAGCTGGTAGACCCTGGGTTTCTCACCAAGTCCAGCCTTGGCAATATCCACACACCCCAAACTGCCCTAAAAGAGAGGTCACCCTGCTGAGGAGCACCAGGGGAAGATGTTTCCTCTTCACCATTGCTCTGACACAGCCTCTGGATTCATGCTGAGCAAAATAAGCAGAGGAAACACCATTTATTTCAAGAGACAACATGGAATTATTTTGCACGACCTAACAGCCTAATTAACAGTGCCCTGAGCATTGAGCAAAGAAACCAACGGGTGTTATTTTGTTCACACAGATGCTTTTTTGAGAGGGAGAAAGGTTGGTTTCCACCACAGGGCATTGCACAGCTGATGGGTTCTACCAGCCAATACTCTTGACTACTGCAAGGTGCTTGGCACTTGAGATATTAAAATCCAGAAAACTCCTCTGTTTTCCTTTGGGCATTCTATCCTTTTCTGGGGTAGCTTCATACCTGGCAATTATTTTATTTTACTTTTTTTTAAAGTCAGTGCATTAATGCTCTGGAATGAATGCACAGTCAGGTGTCAAGGAAAGAAGATGAAACAGCCCCATGCAGACTCTTTTCAATGCCCGTGCCCTAGCATTGCTCTGTGGAATCAGGTAGGGATCAGGGGGTTTTATTTGCTGATTTTCATTTAAAAGGGTGAGATTTAGGTGTGTGCTATCTCAGCACAAGAGTTTGGCTTTAAAAACACCACCTGGGATGCTTATCATGGAAATGCTGCGTTGGAAGCAAGGGGAGGGCTCTGCACTGTCTTCTGTAAATAAAAGTTCTCAGTGGTTGGTTTGTCTTTAGTAGGAGAGATGTTTTGGTGAGGGAAAATACCCTAAGCTTATAGAAACTTGTTTTAAAAAAAGAAGTTTTTAAAAAAATAGCTTAAGTTGGAAAGGACATTAATATACCCTCAATACATTAAAAATCCTTTTCTACAAGGGATTCTAGGACAAGGAAGACGGCTTCAAGCTAAAAGAGGGAAGATTTAGATTAGATCTCAAGAAGAAATTCCTCTCTGTGGGGATGCTGAGGCAGTGGAACAGGTTGTCCAAGGAGTTTATGGCTGCTCCATCGCTGGTTTGGATGGGGCTCTGGACAATTTGGTCTGGTGAGAGGTGTGCCTGCCCATGGTAGGGACTTTGAACTGGATGATCTCTTCTGTTTCTTCTAACCCAAGCCATTGTGTTATTCTATGAAAAAAATACCCAAACAAACAAAACATGAAAAGGGAGAGCAGTGTGGTGTTGTTCTTGTGCAAGTCAGGTGTTGGTCTATTTTTGTCCAAGTGATCTGAGGTGTGTTTACATACAGTTTGTCTTTCTGGTATTTGGTGCTTGCACAGACCTGATCTCCACCTATTTCTGTGTCAACAGTTGCTGGCATCAGTGTAGGACAATTAACTGTTGTGAAGGGAAAATCCCAAGGTCCCCTCAGAGATCCTCCCTGTGCATAAAACAAACCAAAACCAACATGAAACATTAAAATTGGGGTGAATGTTGCCTCCTCTTTGACTAAACCAAATTTTCTCTTCTCAGAATGAGAGCAGGGCCAGAGGCACTGGGCAAGGTGATGTTTTGGGGACGCATGCCTGCCCTGGCCAACCTTGGATGCTTCGGGTGAAGCAGTGTGTGGCTGGCAATTACGACTGTAATGAGCTTCCTGCCTTTCCATTTTGCTTTTTAAAGCCAAACGACAGCAGATGCTGCTGAAAAAAATATTCCTTCTGCACTTCTTCATTGAAATCTAGGTCATGTAACAGTTTCATGGGTTAGATTTATTTTTTCCCTTGCCCAGATGCTGTAGTTGGTGGTTTTTTGTGACTAATAAAGCAAAATAGACTCATAGAATGGTCTGGGTTGGAAGGGATCTCAGAGATCATCTAGTCCCAAAACCCTGTCATGGCAAGGACAACTCTCACCAGACCAAGTTGTCCAGAGCCCCATCCAGCCTGACCTTGAACACTTCCAGGGATTGAGCAGCCATAACCCTCCTGGGCAACCTGTTCCAGTGCCTCAGCACCCTCACAGGAAGGACCTTCCTCCTCATATCTAATGTAAATCTACGCTCTTCTAGCTTAAAGCCATTTTCCCTTGTCCTGTCACTGCAAACTCTTGCAGAAAGCCCTCCCCCAGCTTTCCTGTAGCCCCTTCAGGTACTGGATGGCTGCTATAACATCTCCCCAGAGCCTCCTCTTCTACAAGCCAAACAGCCCCAGTTCCCTCAACCTGTCCCCACAGGTGCTCCAGCCCTCTGAGGATGCCTTCTTACCTTCCCCAAATGGAACACCGTCAAGAGTGGGATTCTGAGCAATATTAATTGCTTGTCCTAATGGGAAATTATGTTTGGATAAAGTAGATTACAAAGTAGGTTATTAGTAGTGGTTAGAAAACAACATTTTGAGGCAGGGTGGCTTGGGAAGGAGTTCCTCCACAAGTGTGGGGCTGGTTTTCTGTAGTTGGAAAAAAAATCAAACCAGTTTTGTAGGTGCCCACAACATGCACCAAGTGCTCATGTTTGTTATCTCCGTGGTGGTTGGAGGATGGAACCACAGTAATTACAGCTTCCCTCCAGTGCCTGAGCCCGTGTCTTGGGGTACAGGGTAGAGTAATATCAAAGTCTATTTCCTCTGCAAATCACAGGTCCTATGTAGGGGTTTGTTATATCTTCTCCTTTTGGGGAGCTGCAGGGGTGTTTTGTCCCAAAGATACTTGTCAGGGCTCTCAGAGCTCATGGAGAACTTGCATACCCTCTGCCCCAAGTTTTGGGGAGGTCCCAGATTTGGTGATCTGCATGGTCCTGAGATGGATCACTCTCCAGTTCTGCAGTGGAACAACAGCCAGGCAGCATCAGGCCTTGGGCTCCATGTGCAAAGAGGACCAACAAAGCTAATGAAGGGCCTGGAGGATAGGTCTAATGAGGAGTGGGTGAGGGAACTAAGGTTGTTTAGTCTGGAGAAAAGGAGATTGCTCTTTACAACTACCTGAAACGTATTTGTAGAGAGGTGGGTGTTGGTCTGTTCTCCCAAGCCACTAATGATAAAACAAGAGGAAATGGCCTCAGGTTGTGCCAGGGGAAGCGCAGGTTCCACATGAGGAAAAACTATTTCACTGAAAGAGTTGTCAGAGATTGGAACAGGCTGTCCAGGTAGGTGGTGAAGTCACCATCCTTGAGGTGTTCAAAAACCATGGAGATGTGGCACTAGGAGCATGATTTAGTGGGTTGTTGGTTGAACTGGATGACCTTGTAGGTCTCCTCCAACTTTAATGATTTTATGGTGCTATGATTTTTGTGGGAGGGAGGATTTTGTTGGTGATATGTTGTGTACCCAACCCTGGTGTTACATGGGGTCCAGTGCTGTCCCAGGCAGGAGTTAGACTAGCCCTAGTGCTGCTCTGAAGGATAAATCCTTGCCATATTCCTTAAAGACTAATTGTGGCACACGGAGATCAGCAAGCATACAGCTGCACTGGGATTTGGGAGTGAGGAAGAGATGCGAGGTCAGCTCTTCTGGCGCTTTGCCATGTAAAGATTTCCCCTTACATCATCTGGCTGCCCAGGGCAAGCTTACATCTGCTTTGCACCCCAGGGGAACTGTGGTGTCAGGGAATGAGGTTGCTGTGAGCCCTCCCCACCACAGCCAAGACATGCTGCATGGCCCCTTCTCCCACTCCCCTGGCATTGGTGGAGAGATGTTGGATGCCTGACACAGATTTTCCCTGAAAACTTTCAACACTGAATGATTGTTTCAGAGGACTGAGTGGGATTTGTGGAGGGGAGGAGAAGTGGCAAAGCATCCCAGAAAGGCCAACAGCAGCTTCCCTGTGATGTGGGAGGGCACTGGAGATGGGCAGAGCAGGGAGGAGCATCTTCAGGGAGCCCTTCCTCAGGCACATTGGCTCTTTGCTCTGCTCGTTCTTAGCAAGTTCCCTCCCTTGTTTTTCATTGAGAACTAAGCAAATAAATGCCAATAGGATTTAGCTCCATCCCGCTGGGGAAAATTTTGCAACACAGGCAAAGCATTTCCTGCCCTGTTATTTTTTGAGAGGCCCATCAAGTATCCACCAGCCGTGAGCTCTGGATGGAGGTGGGTCTAGAGTCACATTTGGGGCAAGGGAAGAATGAAACCAGGACCTTGTGAGTCTTACTTTGTTGGGAAGCCAAGAGAGCATGAGCCACTGCTGGGCTTGCTGCCACACCAAGGTGGTCCCAATAGGGCTGGTGCCAGATTGCTCCCCCAAATCCTGTTTTATTTTGAAGCAGAATGCATCCTGCAGTAATTCAAGGAAAAATCATGGCATGGAGCATCAGGAGAGGGCTGAAGGGCTTGGGAGAAGAGCAAGCATAGGAGGTGGCCAAAGGTAGAGCTGGTGCACATTGGGCCAGCCAAAATATAGGGCACAGCCAGCTCTGTGACAAGGACCACATACCTGCTCCTATCTCTCTGCTTTCTGATTTTGCTCCTGATGCACTTGCTACATCAGCATCATCAGCTTGTGACAAGTTCAATAGCATTCCCATGCTCCAGAACCACTTTCCTGCCCACCTACCACAAACCCATCAGTGGGGCCACATAGTAATACTCCGTGTCAGGAACTGTTTTTAAATTGCAGGACCACACATGGCTTTCATTAGTGCTTTACATCATATTTGTCAGCTAATTAGGGGGTTTTCATCACTGGGTTTTTGTGTAATATTTTATTTCCTTGCTCTTTGATATTGTCTCATGGCATCCATGGGGTCTGGAGAACGGGTCTTATGAGGAGAAGCTGAGGGAGCTGGGGCTATTCAGCCTGGAGAAGAGGAGGCTGAGTGGGAGACCTCATTGCTCTCTGCAACTGCCTGAAAGGAGATTATGATGAGGTGGGTGTTGGCCTCTTCTCCCTAGTGACTAGTGATAGGAAAAAAGGAAATGGGGTCAAGTTGTGCTGGGAGAGGATCATCCTGGGTATTAGGAAAAACTTCTTCACGTAGTGAGGTCTTGGAACAGGCTGCCCAGGGAGGTGTACCTGGAGATTTTTTAAAAAAACACACAATCGTGGTGTTTCAGGAAATTGGTTTAGTGGTTAGGGTTTGTAGGGTGGATGGCTGAACATGATGATCTTGAAGGTCTTTTCCAACTTGATGATTCTATAACCCTCCAAGTCCTGCAGATCCTGGTGCTGGAGGAGGGGGGCAGAGGAGAACTTCCAAGAGTGTTCCTGTGTGACTTGGTCTAGGTGATCCTGCTGTGGCAGGGGGATTGGACTGATCTTTTGAGATCCCTTCCAATCCCTAATGATTCTATGATTCTGTGACCTTCTTGATCCTCCTGATGGATGGATTTACTGTTCGTGAAGAATATTCCAGTATTCCACGTGTGGAGTGGGCAGTGAGCAGCCTTGGTACGCTCTTTCCTCCCTTTGTTTAGTGCTGCAAGCGATGTATTGCCAGTTCTGAAACTGTCTGTGGTTCAGGGGAGGAGGAGAAACCAAAAAAAGTTGCCAAACATGACTTCATAAGATTTGACTTTAAGTTGAATAACGTTTCTGGAGTGTCTTGCCTTTCTTTTCTTTTTTTTTGTCTTCACAAATGAAGGAAGTACAGAGACCACGGATGGCTAATGACGGGTAGTTACAGATCATTAAGCTCCCTTACTGACTTTGGGATCAGAACTTTTTAATAATGGCAGTAATCGCTCCTTTAACGTTTATTTCTCGGTTTAAGGGTGGGGAGATGTGATTACCATTCAAAAAGTCTCCATTATTTTTTTCCTTCCCGTAATTATGCAGGGAACTCGCTATTTTTGAGGCTGTTTTCAAAACATTTGAAAGTATTTGGTGGAATAGTTTCTGTGGGGTTTTTTCCCCCCTTTTCTCTAATGGCCTTCTTTGAAGAACTCTGGAAAACAAATACACAGGGGGGAGAAAAAAATGAAAATATGTTAAAGTAAGGAATAAAGCAGTTACTGAAGTGTAATAATCCCGGTTTATAGCGCACTTTCCATTTAAATTGTTTTTATTAGAGATAAACCTGTTAAGCATTCAGGAATTAAGTACTGAATGGAGAAGGCTGTTTTGCAGCTGCGTAAAGGAAGGATCCCAGTCTGGAGAAAAGAGCACGGCTGATTTTACAAGTGAATTATGTGCCAGCTCGGAGGGCTCTGGTTGCTTTGGCATCTCACATAAAAACGATGATTTGTTTGTTGTCAAGAGGGATGCTGTTTTTTTCAGAGGTTTTAGCACCAGGGTTTTCTCATCGTCCTTCCGCCTGGTTTGCTAGAAGGAGCTCAAGGAGAAAATGAGACAGAGAGGTTTTCAGCAATTTCTTGGCACTGCTAGAGATGCAGCACTTTGGGATGATACTGAGAGGGAGCAGCCTGCAGCTCCCAAGGATCAGGACTTGGTTATGACGTGGGGCTATCCTCATGCGGAAGAGGTAGATTCTATATCCTTGTACAGTATCCCTCTGTGTCTCAGCATCTACTTTTCCTCCTGGACTGCAAACTGAAAGTCCCCACACCAGCTCTTGAGCAGAGATGATGCTGGAAATGCCAGACAGCAGAGGAAGGGCTTGTTTTATTCACTAATCAGAAGTTCAACACAAGGGGAAGGGAGAAAGAGTATATCTGCACGGGAAATGTCACTTGGGCTGTAACGTAAGCCACAGCAAGCAGCGCCTGTCAGGGGGTTCGGTGACCCCCTCACAGTCCTTGCTCTCTGGCTGCTATTATTGGAGCCAATTTCCAACGAAAATAAGTCTTTTGTCATCACCAGCCCTGCTGCCTCTTGCTGAGAAGAAACAAAATGTGTGCATGGCAGCGCGGCTGCTGAGCTGGAGGGCAAGGGCCAGAGGGGGGGTTGTGGCATTCCCTATGTCTCACCCATGGGACCAGCAGTGCACCAACAGGAGAGACTGCCAGTGACCTCTGGAGACAGACCTCAGGCCAGAGGCCTAAGAGAAAATATCCTACTAAAATTAAAATTGGGGAAAAGAGGGTTTCCTCCTCCTCTTTGAGGTTGTGCAGGTGGAACAGCTAGGTTTTTTTCTGGATTTCTGGGGTCCAAAAGGGTGAGGAAAAGTTAACTTGAAAAAAATAACAAATACTTTAAACTGCTGTGTTTGCCCAACTGTTCAAATGATCCCTCTGTGCCAGATCCTTCCCCTTGCAAAAAACCCCCACACTAAAACAACCCAAAGCATTGTTTTGCAGAGTTCCCAGCTCTCCTCAGGCGGAGAGATGGGTACGACTTGTACGCTGAGGCATCTCATGTTGTTTGTGCCATTGAGACAAAAAATCCCAAACCCTTTTCATATGAAGCAAAATGTACCAATTCCTAGAACACAAGTGGGGAAAAGTAATTTCTGCAGGTTCTGCTATGTTTGAGTGGCACAGCACACCAATATCTTTTCTTGGGTCCTGATTCCTCTCAACCTTTAAAAATTAGAGCGATTTAGGTCTTCTCTCTCTTTAGCTGGGTTACCATGAGCATAGGGGGAAAGGGTCAGTGGGATTTTTCCCATTAGCTTTTCTGCCCTATTATTTTCACTGGTGCTTTGGAAATTCAACAAGTGACCAAAAGATCTAAGAAAAATCCCCACAAAAACTTTATCTCTGTGTCCATGTATTCCTGCAGCAACAGGCAATTCACAGTTTTGCTTGCAGAGTCCTCAAATGTGATTCCTAACACATGGTGGTCTCTCAAAGCCAATCACATTAATAGTTTTAACCTGATGGGTTCTTAGGAATTCCACTTTTGGGATGCAGGAAAAAACTTGAAAGTGAATACTTTGGGGTTTTTTTAATGCATAGTGGGTTTGGAACCTACTCTAATGCAAAGTAAAGCTTTCTGTCACAAAGGGGAGGAGGATGGGGCGGAAGGTTAAAGGGCATCCTGGAAACAAACAGCTGGACCAGTTTATTTAAACAGATACAAGGATGGGGAGCTGACCTCCGTTTGACTTGTGGTGGGAGGAGTGAGAATGTCGTTTTATTACTTTGCCCAGAAGGAAAACGTTCCTGTGTCCGGATTCCCCCCAAAGACATCCAGACCTGGGGCTGTTTGGCAGGATCGCTGCTGATGGAAAAGCCTCACATGAGTGCGTAGGAAGGAGATAACTGTTCAGTACCTGGGTGTAAAACGTTCTTGAAGCAGATCTCCCGAGTGATAGCATGAGGCAAACAGGTGAGAAACGTTAGGCACGTCTGGTAGGAAATTCCTTGTAAATTCACACATAGAGTTTATTATTCTATAGCCAAATAGTTTATTACCTGTAGCCACATATTTTATTATTCTATAGTTATATAATTTATTATTCCATGGCTATACAGTGTGTTATTCTATAACACTATGCTACAGCTATACAGTTTATTGTTCCATAGCTGTATAATATTATGTAGCTACATAATGTCTTCTTGTATAGCTATATAGTTCATTAGAATAATTAGAATCATTAAAGTTGGAAGAGACCTCCAAAATTATCAAGTTACTATTATCCGTCTCCCCCTTCTTATTAAAGGCACTAGTAGCTTGAAGGAGAAGCAATAGAAGGTTGCATTTGATGGTCTTGAAGGTTTCATTGAGCCTGGGCGTCCTTAACATTGCTCAAGGTTTCTTTGGGATAAAAGTTGTTAGCAAAAGGAAGTTTTGCTGGCCAGCCACTCTCGTGACTACCAAAACCCCATGTCCCCATGCTAACAGATCTTGGCAAGCGGTGTGATGGAGTCAACATAGCAGCAAAAAGAACTGGCTGGGGCACTGGGCTTCTGTGGTGTTGTTTTACTTCGGAGGGTTGCTGTGAAAATTGCTTTCTGCAAATGCAGATTACAGATATTAAACAATTTTCTAATTGGTCATGGAACTAAGGCAGCTAATAGGGGGGATAAAAAAGGAGGGGTTTTTTTTAATTGCTTATTTCACACGGTGTTTGTGCTACACCTGTGCTTATAATGAGAAAGGAAAATTAGTCTAACCTTTTGCTCACATGATTCTAATTTTCATGGTTTGTACAAGATAATGATAAACTGATTTGCAACACCATTTGCTAGAGTTGAGGATTAGGGGTTTTCTTGTTTTTGTTGGAAACGAGTAGAAAAATTGATGCAAGGCTATTGCTGACAAAACATGACCTAGTTCAGGTGTAAAGTTTCCAGATCCACACCTGGAGTCAGTGCCTTTGAGCCCATTTTCTTGAGACACATTTCATTAGGACTCAATATCTGGATTACTATTTGTGGGAGCTTGGGTAACAAGAGTCAGTTGGGAATGGGAGATAGGAGGAGCCTGAAATACCTGTGCTGGTCTTTGATGGGCAAAACAAACAGCATAGGGTGGTCGGTGGTTTGTGATTCCTTTTCTCTTCAGAGTAGAGGAGTGGGTGGGAAGAGGTTATTCCTGCAGAAAGGTCCTGGTGGCTTTATCTCTGCTGTAGGAGAGCTCCTGCTGAGCCTTCCCAAGCAAAGGCAACAAACCCAAGCACCAAGCAGCCTTTTGTGGTCTTTCTCGTTTTGTTTTTGCAATCACAGTGTGGTTTCACCCATGCTCACACTTCTTCCTTTGCTATTTACATATTGTGGCATACATGGTTTTAGTATTCTTTTTCTCTCCCATAAAGCCTGGTTGTGGGGTTTTGCCATCGTTATATCTCAATGGAGGTGAGATATGTGGTGTTTTGCTAAGCTTTCTAATGAACAGAACCAGAAGAGAAATCTTTCTAATGCTCTTCAGACAGGTTCCCAGCCATAGGTTTGAGCCTCCTGATTTCAGAACTTGGACACGGAGGAGACCAGGACACTCATGATCCCTCTTCTGCTTTTCTGTTGCTCCGCTTTGTTTTGAATATTTCTTTTGTATTTTGAATGTTCCTTTCCCAAATAAGTACTACAAGACTAACTGAGGTGAAGAGCTCTGAAAAAGCAAGGAGTATAGTTGCAGATGGCTATTTAAAAAAAAAAAAGAAGAAGACTATAACATTATTTCCAAAGATCTGCTTTTCATTGTTCGGAGGGAATTTTCGGTAGTCCAGTAATTACAGTTTAACAAGACATTTGCTGTAAATGGTCAGGCCTAGCTGGAGAAAACAGGATTATAAATTCAATTACTGTAAAGCTATGACCTCTCCTTGACCCATCAGACTTTGCATAAAGACAGAGTGAGCGGGGGAAAAAGCCCACCAAGACATGGCTGGGAGGAATGCAGGGCTCCCAGGTCCCCAGCAGTGTGACTTGGTGGTGATAAAACTCCAGACGTTCTCTCATTTGATGGGGTCCTGCCATCACACTTCATTATCTTAATAGTGGGCATTAAAAGGGAATTAGGCTTGTGAGAGGTAGAAGCAGGTTTGGATAAATAAAAAATCCAGAAAAGTGCATTAAAAAAAGAAGTGGGAGGACATAAGGCAGCGATGGCACTAATGAGGGGAGGTGGCAGATGCCCTCGCAAGCATCTTGCCGGCTTCGCCTGTTGGGGGTTTTTGTGTGTGCGTTCCGTTCTGAATTGAGAAGAGTGTTGCTGGTATTGTTTCCTGAAAACTCAGCTAATTCCCCCATGAAAAGATGAAATGGAAGTGTCTGACTGTGGTAAAAAAGCAGGCAAACATAAATCAGCTCGAAAACGCCAAGCTCCTTCTCTCAAAGGTCATTTGGGGTTAGAGGTTCTGCAGCATTTGCATCCTGATGTGGCCTGATGGAGAGAGCCACGGTGCAGGCAGAGGCTTTGGGGATGGTTGGAAGTTGTCCCTTTTGATAACCATTTGTTTTCCTCTTTTTTTTTTTTTTTTTGTGTTTGTCTTTGCAGGTTTATTAATGCTAGAAGAAGAATAGTCCAGCCCATGATAGACCAGTCCAATCGAGCAGGCAAGTCCTCAGGACTAACTGTATTCATGTCACGCAGGCAAAAAACCATCCTCAAGCCATTCACCGGGAGGTCCATTACCTGGTAAATAAATGAGAGATGAAATGCTGGGAGTGATTGACAATTAAAATACAACCAGCTTTGTTTCATTACAACCCTCATCATTTTAACATGATTTAAACATTTTGGAGGGAAAAAATATAATAAAAGACATAGAAAATTACTCAACAAAATAAAAAAGAAACTCAACTGATCTGCTGCGTGACTGGACTTTCCACACAGGCTCAGAACTTGAGTTATTTTAAAATTTACTTATTTATCTTTCCCATTCATCGTTTGGAGTTCTCCTTCCCAGCTCTTTCTGCTCCTGCGACCACTTCCCTGGTGCATGGCTTGGTGTGGAATTGCTGTAAACTTTATTACCTGTCAAAAGGGCAGAGGGGTCACAATCGCTTATGGGACTCAGTAAAGTTCAAAGACATTCAATGAGGTAGAGCTTTATGTGCTTTAATAACCCAAGGCAGCTTATTTCTGAGACCGGCTTTGAATGTACAGCAAAAACCTCCCGTTCAGGTAGTGGGACTTGTATAGAATCCTTTTGTCCCTTGTCTCTTCTTTTTAAGCTGCTATCTTTTGGGATCGCTGAGTGTTTGGGTTTTACTTCAGATTGATTTTTTTAATTAAATATAAAATGAACCCTCCTTCATTTTTCACGTGCTGGCTGTGTCTGTGAGCTCTCTGTGGGAATAAGCCTGTTCCTCCTAGTTGCTTTTCGTTTTCAGTGTCCCGCTGCCAAACCATGCACATCCATTGTTGTCCACAATGCCTTTAGGCCACGTTTCCTCTTGAAACACATTCGATTAGTTTGGCATTAGAGGTAAATCTGTGGCAGGGATGTGGTTCAAGTTCTCCTCTTGTGAAGACTCACAGGCGTAATTCAACACGTTGCAATTTCACTGTGACTATTCCAGCCATAAAATCTGGCCCCTCTACAGGTCTTTTTATTGACGTCAGCGGCAGCAGCAGCTGGAGACGGAGCTCCTCCTGTCTCCAGATTTCAGACCTCTAACTTCATTTCCAAACTTAAGCCAAAACTAATTTCCTCACAGAAAGAGTGGTGAGCCCTTGGAACAGGCTGCCCAGGGAGGTGGTGGAGGCACCATCCCTGGAGATGTTCAAAAAACAGGTAGACATGGTGTTTCAGGAGATGGTTTAGTGGTTAGGGGTTGTGGAGTGGATGGTTGGACTTGATGATCTTGAACGTCTTTCCCAATTCTGATGATTCTATGATTCTAAGTCAACTTGTTAGCCCTTGTTTTTAGATAGCTGTCGTAGATAGCTGTCTCATGCAGTCTCCACGAATTGGGGGGGTTGTGTCTTGATGAGTTGACCCTTTTGACTCTCTCTAAAAAACAATGTTCTGCGGTTTTGCAGTAAGTCAAGGAACACCCTATAACCCTGACGGGCAACCGATGGGCGGGTTCGTGATGGACGGCCAGCAGCACATGGGTATCCGAGCACCAGGTAAGCCGCCCTGGGACAGCCTCACCCACCTGTGGGTGACCTTGGTCTCATCACTGCAGGGAACTGCTTCTCCACTGTCGTCTCAGCTGCCTGCCTTGCCTCAACTGTCTTCTGCCTGCCTTCAGTACGGCCGAGGGGAATCGGGCATCTCCTTGTTCAAGCAGCCCTGGCCCCTCTGCCGTGCTGCTTTTCGGAAAGGGGCTTTTGGCACTATTGACTTTGCTCATTCTCTGGCGTCTTCTTGGATTTTTATCTCCCTCTAGGACCTATGAGTGGAATGGGCATGAATATGGGCATGGAGGGGCAGTGGCACTACATGTAACCTTCACCTAGGTACTCAATGGCAAAGCCAGGGGGAAGTAAGTACAAATGGGGTCTTCGTTCTCACTTTGTCCCAGGGATATTTGTCTCCTTGCATCTTCCCATGTTCTCCCTGCCCATAGCCTCATGCTTGTTCCTTCCTTTCCTTCCATCCATTCATCCATCCCTCAGCCATCCCTCCTTCTAATTTCTCTCCCTGCTCCAGCTTTATGAGCTCCCAAACCCCTCGTGTCCGTGCACCCGCTGTGTGTTAACGCTGCTGATACCTCAACACTGCCATACATCGACGCTATTATCCATCCCCAGGCACATGACAAAACAAGGAGCAGCCGGGGAGGTGGAGGAAAGGGAGGGGAGGGAGAGAAGAAGTGGGGAGAGCCTGTCGTCTTGGCAACAGACTGATTTGCAAAATGTAAGCGGTCTGCAACAGCGCAGGGAGAGGAAAGAGCATGTCCCCAAAGTGTCATAAATCTGTCTAACCGCGGTTGATGCATGAGTTACATTTTGCCCGCTAACCTGCGAGACACCCAAAAAAAAGCCAAGCCAATACTTCTTGTAGCTTAAAAAAATTAAATTAAGTACATCTTAAAAAAATGTAAAAGTGCATGCAATTTTAAAATAAATTAACATTTTAAATGAATAAAATAAATAAATAAGCAGCATTTTTAAAAAATCAATACAGTTGATGGCTACTTCCTCCCTGGAAGTGTTCAAGGCCTGGCTAGATGGGGACTTGATCAACCCAGTCTAGTGGGAGATGTCACTGCCCATGGCAGGAGGTTTGGAACTACATGATCACTTCCAACCTAAACTGTTCTGTTCTGTGATTCTATGAAAATTTAAAATAAATAAATAAATAAATAGAAATTTAAGATAAGTGAAATTGCCATCAGCCTCACTTAGTTGCGTCCTGAAAGGCAACGGATGAAACTTTGATTTTTTTTTTTCTTTTTTTCTGTTTTTTTTCAAGTTTATTTCTCTTTGTCCATCCGTCATAATGGGATTACGTGTGGCAAAGGGAAAAGAGAGAATACAAAATAGAGGTGTGCGCAGCAGGCTATGGAGCTTAGCCCAGGCTAATTGACTATATCCAAATTAAGTATGCCATCACTTGCAGTGTGACAAATGGATTTGACTTATTCAGTATACAAAAATAGAGATCATTAATGCAATCTTCAGTGGCAGGCCTTGCGAAGAAAGCCTAGAGAAACTGTCCCAGTTTTGTTGTGGAGGTTTTTTTCTCCCCCCCAACTCCTTGCCTTTTTATAAGGGAAAATACATTATACACATTTTTGTGGGTTTTTTTGTTGGGTTTTCTAAAAGAAAAAAAGGGAGGGAAGCACTGGTCCTGCATTTAGCTGGTGCCTAATTCTGTTCTTCTTGCTGCTTCTGGAGTTATCCATAGTTATATATTATAAAAATGTGGTTACTTTCAGCATCCTTGTTGTGCCCCCAGCCAAAGTTTAACCTAGGGTGTTTCGTCGTCATCTCTTTAGGCGTGAGTCAGAGACTGAAGTTTTAACAATTAGCTGAGAAAACATTCCTCTGAGCTTGGGAATGCAACAACCTTATTACCTCATCATGGAAATTTCTAGCTTAGTTAATTTAAATATTGTTTCTTAGATTCTGGGTCAATTAAATTTAAACGATGTATTTTATGCTTCGCGACCAATTAAATTAATAGGTTATTACAAAAAAAAATTATCATCTTTTTTCTTTTAGATTAAAGAGCTGTGAGTACAGTATATTTTATAAGCAATTTTCATTAGTTCAAAACTGTTCCTTTAGGCTAGATTAAGCAGCTATTCATTGCCGGAACCCTGAGACCTGATTCCAAGGTGTTCGGTGCATTCACGGCGCGGCTCTTACTTAGAACCAAAGCCAATTGAACCTACTTAGCAATAGCGTCCGCCTTTCACCCTTGATGATTATGGAGCTTATAGCTCGCCGAAACAATACACCTGTCAGTTCCCATCAGCTCCAGCAATCCAAGCAGAAGGCAGAGGCCCACAGAAAAGCAGGAGGTTTTATTGTTTTAGCTCTGATTTTTTTCCTTATTTTTGTTTTCTTCATATATTTTTCCTTTTTCCTATTTTTTTCTATTTTTTAATTTGTTTTCTCTTTTTTCTTTTTGCTTATATTTTTCTTGTTTTAAAACTTTTTTCTTTCTTTTTTCTTACTTTTTTCCTTTGTTTTTCTTTTTTCTCTTTTTTCTTTTTTCTTTTTCTTTTCAAAAGTTTTTCTTTTTATTTACTTTCCCTTAGTGTTCTTTCCCTACCTGCCAAAAGGTTTGACCTGAGTTGAGCATCTCCTCTTTTTCAGCTTTTTCAGAAGCAAGCAGGGAAGGTATTAGTTGATAACTGATATCGATTGGACCTAATTTTTTTCACATGTTTAAAAATACAGGTTTGATTTAACAGGAATCCTGTCAGTTCCAGCTTCGTACAAGGCCTTTGTTCGTCAGTGTAGGGATAAGGGCCAATTGACTTGCTCAAATACTTGGGGCAGGTTCCAAGTGATAACAGCAAAATGAGTAACTGCTGATAAACCTTGTCACCATTTTAACCCATCTCTCCTCCCAAGCTGCTCATGAACTGCTGTGCATTTCCCACCTGATCTTTTCCAAGTGGGAAGATGAAGGTGGGTAGCTGGAGCAAGGCCACCAAGGAATAGAGACCACCTGAGAGAGGCTTCCCTAGCTTGGTTCCACCACCCTGTGTGATGTTAGTCTGCACTGGTCTGGCTTTGCCCACGTTCCACTTCTGGATTGGAAGCGTCTCCATCATATCCATAAAGTCAGAAAGCAGTTTTGTCTAACCAAACTCTGTATTTGGAGTGGGAAGGATGTTCTTGGGTTGGTTTTTTTTTGACATGAGGGTTGGTGCTGCTGTTGTGAGTCCACGTTTAGGCTTGGACCCAACAACGCATGAGTCCATGTCCTGGCTTTGTTCCTGTGACCAAGATGAGAAACTTCACAGCCTCATGATGGTAGCAGGTCTCCACCACTCACCACCACCTTTTTTTCTCCACAGGGCTGCAAAGTATGCCAGGGGACTATGTGTCTCGGGGTAGTCCAATGGGTATGAATATGGGACAGCCAAGCTATACCCCACCCCAGATGCCCCCCCATCCTGCTCAGCTGCGTCATGGCCCACCCATGCATACCTACATTCCTGGACACCCTCACCACCCAGCAATGATGATGCATGGAGGACCACCTCACCCTGGAATGCCCATGTCAGCATCAAGCCCCACAATGCTTCATACCGGCGAGCCAGCAGTGAGCGGACAAGTGATGGACATTCATGCTCAGTAGCTTAAGGGAAACACGCAATTGTGTGTGTCTTCAGCGACGGTAGATTTCAAACATTGTCTTTCCTCAATGACTATGGAGTTCTTGGTGTCAACATTGGACCAAGGGACGTTCCGATTCTTCACAGGGACCCTGAAAAAGAGCGGGAAAACACCAACCGAAGTCAACTCTCCGAGGACATGCTAAATACCTATATAATAAGACATTAAGAGAACAAAGAGTGGAATATTGTAAAGTTGCTATTATACTGTTATCCATATTACGTTGTTTCTTATAGATTTTTTAAAAAAAATGTGAAATTTTTCCACACTATGTGTGTTGTTTCCATAGCTCTTCACTTTCTCCAGAAGCCTCCTTACATGAAAAGAAATAAGTAAAAAAAGAATAATAAAAAAAAGAAGAATGAAAAAGAAGCCTTACACTTTTATCCTGCAAACAACAGAAAGGGGCTTGTTTGCAGGATTTTTAGAGCATTAAAATAACTATGTCAGGCAGAAGAATCTTTCTTCTATCCTAGGATTTCAGCCATGCATACTCTGTCTCTTTCTCTCCCCCCTCTTTCTGTGTCTCTTTCTTCCCTTTCTCTCCCTTACTCTCCCTCTGTCCTACTCTCTAGCCTGGGGCATGAATTTGCATGTCTAATTCATTTACTCACCATATTTGAATTGGCCTGAACAGATGTAAATCGGGAAGGATGGGAAAAACTGCAGTCATCAACAATGATTAATCAGCTGTTGCAGGCAGCGTCTTAAGGAGACTGGTAGGAGGAAGCATGGAAACGGAAAGGCAGTGTATTTGAAGCCTAATTGTCACATCGGAGCATCCTTGTCCCCATGCAGCAACCACCACCTTGTACATCACTTCCTGTTTTACGCAGCTCGAAACACGGACTGAAGATTTTATTTTTAATACGTTGACTTTCTTTCTGGGCAAGACATCAGTCATGTGTGCATATTTTTTTTTCTTTTTCTTTTTTTGGGGGTTTTTTTTCCATAGTCCCATCACGGAGCATTTATGTAAACATTGTAAATAAATTTTGTGCAAAAAAAAACAACAAAAAAAAAAGGACTGGAAAAAATGATCTGTATTATTGCAATTTTTTGTAAAAGTAGCAGTTTGGTATGAGTTGGCATGCATACAGATTTACTAAGTGGGATAAGCTAATTATACTTTTGTTGTGGTTAAACAAATGCTTGTTGATAGCCTTTTTCTATCAAGAAACCAAGGAGCTAATTATTATTAATAATAATCATTGCACACTGAGTCTTAGAGTTTCTGATTGAAACAGTTTGGATTGTATAATAACTCAAAGCCCAGTTGTAGTAGTTTGAGTGCAGTAATGAAATCTGAATCTAAAATAAAAACAAATTATTTTTTGTCATGGTGACTCCACTGCTTGAAAAGTTTGTGTCCTCCCCCCACTCCCACCACCACCAGTCGCTATTTGCAGCCATTCTACCCCAAACTAGGAGCCGAGCTGCTACAAAATTCAGCCGGCTCCATTCATTTGGTGTTTAAATTTCAGATTTAAAGACTGTAAATTTGTGCTGCGTAAAGAAAACCTCAGAGCTCTCAGTGAAAATTGCTGGGATGGAATTTTTTAATAAATGACACTGTCAGACAGAAATTTGTAAATCGTGTTACCCCCCAAATTACAGCTCTAATAGGCAGTTAAAATTATTTGAACCGCTGACACTCTGGAACTGAAGCAGAAGAAGGAAGGAGGGAAATAAAATTTGGGAAAGCATTGCCTGAGTGGTGCATATTTGGATGTAAATGGAGTGTGCTGGCGTGAGGGACTGCGGGATCCCTGTGAGCGGAGCCTGCTGCAGGGCCTATCTTCTCATTTTTCCTTGTACAGGTGTATTTTCTGTGCAACAGCCAGTGGGTCTCAGAGCACCAAATAGCCTGTGGAGGCAGCAATGCCTGAAATAAAATACCATATATACTAAAATATATAGATGTATAATATATTTCATATTACTTGAGATATGGATGTAATTTTCCAGGAAACTGTTGTTCTGTGCATGTATACATACACATATCTATATAGTGGATACACGGGTACATCAATATCAAACATCTTAAAGCAAAATCATGCGATAGTTTCACCCTCCCCCCATCCCTTCTAACCCTCCCCACCATGGGACTCATGTCCCAGGGATGTTGAGCTGTGGGGCCAAGCTGGAGTGCAGGCAGCGCAGAGCTTTCTGAATTAAGCCACCAGAGTGGTGTCTCCCCACAGTTTGGATCTTCTCCCTCTCCTCTTTTATTTTTTCTCCCGAACTGTGAGTTTTCTCTCTTCTTTTTTTTCCTTTTATACATCTTTTTGTTTCTTTTTACTTTTTATGTCTTTATATTTTGTTGGTTTTCTTCTTTTCTGCTTTATTTTTGTTCTTTTTTTTCTTTTTTCCCCCCCCCCCCCCTTTATTTTCTTTTAAAAGAAAACCTCTATACCCTCAAAGAAGCTTCACATCCTGTCTCTTAGATGGGAATAATGACACTTTTCTGCCAAAGCGTGAATGAACTGAACTCGCTTTTTGCCTTTTTTCCTCCCTTTATTTTCTTTTTACTGTTTTGTTGTGGGGTTTGGGGTGTTTTTTTTAATGTTTCTTGAAAGACAAAAACAAACCGCCCTCTTGCATGCGAGGGCACACGCGTCCTTTCCTCCTCCTCCTCCTCCTCCTCCTCCTCCTCGCAGAGCAGTGAGGCAGAGACCTTGTTCCATCGGGCTTTTTAAATTGCATTTATTATTTTTTATTCTTTTAGGGTCAGATTTTTGTTTCACCCTGCTCTCATACCCCAAAGACGTTTAATCAGCTGCAGTCAGAACACGCTGATAAAGTGAGGGATATAAACTTAGAGCATTTTTTTTACTTTGGATTGTTCATCGCATGATGCTGGACGGCTTCAGAGGCGCAGGAAAAGAGAAGTAAACGGGTTACAAATAGGGAATTATCCCTCGTTTAGCATTAAAATTCATTTAGATAAAATTGCCACAAACATTTAAATGGGGAGATTAGTTCCCCCTCACGCCTTATTGCACCCGCTCAATGGCTCCGCTAAGAACGTTTTACACGTTGGAAATTCCGCCTTCTTGGGCAGCTCGCTGTTTCCTAGTTACCTCCTTTCACTGCTTCGGGCGGCTATCGGGGGGGTTCCCCTCCAACGGCTGCGCCACCGCGTTTCTCCCGCTCTTCGGGACGTTGCGTGGGGCTGCGCGGCGCTGCGCGGAGCAGGGAGGGGGCGGCGGAGTTTGGGAGACGAAGGAGGGTGGGGGGTGTCGGGAAGGGGGACCCCGCTGTCGTGGAGAAGGAGGAAGAGGAGGAGGAAGAAGAAACCCGGCTTCGACTGCCATCTCTTGGGGGCTCGGGAGAGTGCTGCGGAAGGCGGGGGGAGGTTGGAGCTCCGCGGCCGCGGGCATTGAGCACAAACATGTTCAAAGTTTGTGCGAGCTCTAACGAGACTTTATTTCCCAAACCCCCACACTCCTCCTTCTATTTTGTTATTTGAGCAATCTAAGTTTTCCACTTCCCTCTTTTTTGCCCCTTGCCCCTTACTATCCCCGCCGGGCGCAGCGTCCCAGGTGCGCGCAGAGCCGCGCAAGGTTGGCGCAACATTTATTCCACCCGACCCAGGGGCGGAGCGCGGGGAGAGGGGAAACGGACAAACCACACTGCGTGGTATTTGAGCGCATCGCTGCGCCTGGAGCGGCCATCCGCACCCCAGTTGGACTGGTTTTTTGTATGTGAGGCAACAAACCCCGACACCCTATCACCTCGCCGGTTCTCGCGTGGAGGGGGCCTCCCGCAGCCACAGGCACTTTCGGCCTTAGAAGAGTCACTTTTGAGACTTGCGCGGTGAATATGCCCACCCCGCCCCCAGTCCGCGGAGCTCGTGTGGGGAGTACCTATACAAACACAACCCGCGCTGCTCCACGGAGCAGATTCCCCATCCTTGACCTAGCTGGGATGAATTAAAATAATCAATTTTTTTAAATTTTAAAACATTTTAAGATTGCATAAAATTTTAAAATAAACAAAAACATTTAAAAAAATTTTAAAAGTAAAGCGTCGTTCCCCGACTCTCGGGAGGTCGCGGGCAGAGGCAGTCGCGGTCCCGCGTGGGGTCAGTCTCGCTGCTTTGTGGATTCCATGCAGCTCTGCCTGTGGAAATAACTCGATGCCTGCGCGGCAGCNAAAAAGAGTGAAAGGCGAAAGAAAGACTGTTCATTTTTTTCTCCTCTCCCTTTGGTGCCATTTTGGATGTCATCTGTTACCTTGGTGACTGCGCTCAGTCCCCCAAAGCCCCTGGATTGTTGGAAAAAAAAAGGAGAAGGAAAGGAGGAGAAAAAAAGGGGGAAAAAAAAGGCTGCTATTTCTGCACCGTCATTTATCACTGTCACCGCATAATGATTCCCCTCGCAGCTCCTTATTGATGTTTGTAATTGCATTATCTCATAAAGGGAGGGGGTGGCGGGTCGGGATGATCAATGGGACCACGCCGTGCATGCCGGGGTCAGGGGCTGCGGGAGGCGGCGGGCCCCCCCCTCTCCCCAACCCCGGACACCCTCCCTCCAATATCCATACATCCATCCCCGGTCCCCGCCTGGCAGACAAGTTCCGGGCTCCGGTGAGCAGCGAAGTGGACCCCCCCACACCAACACCACCTCCTCACCCCATCCGCGCCGGGACACCTCATTTTGCGGAGGGGGGTGGGTGGAGGAAAAAATAGAACTCCCCACCAAGTAGAAAATTAAAAAGGGTTTAATATGGTTTGACGGGGAAAAGAAGTCGGTAAAATCTTCACCCCAAAACGCCCCTCCCGGTGTAACTTCTCTGGAGGGATTGGGTAGAGGCGGGGGTTCATGGGGATCCCGTCCGCGGTGCCCCGCCGAGGAAAGGCCCGAAGGAGGGGAGCAGGGAGGAAGGCGCAGAACCGCAGCTCGTTCCCCTCATTAGTTGGTTTTCACCGGTTTTTCACCACGGTCAAGCGGCACCGAGAGCTCTATAGCGAGGGGAAAGATGCTAAAATAACACACACCCCCCCACCAAACCTGATCAGCCAACGGGGCTTTTTATGTCTTCTGCCTTTCCTCTCCCACACCCCGATGTAAGAACAACATGAACTCCACCCGCTGGCCCAAAATCACGTTTAAGAATGATATCGCAGACACTTTCCCAGAGGAGGAACTGGTGCATCCCCAAACCCGGGATCTGGGGAGGGAGGGAACCCAAAGAAAGCTGCCGGCTCCTCTAATTGATCCTCCCGTCCTTTCTTCACTCTTCCCTTAAAAATTCAGCAGCGCTTTAATTTGGAAATAATAGAGTTTAAGAGATAGGTTTTTAATATAGAGAGACATTTCATTTATTGTATTGGTATATTTATGTACATTATATATAATACGTTATATATTTATATACTGTATTTATATATTAATGTATAATGAAATAAATTAAGAATTCATGTTTATCGTATATTCATATTTATATATATATATTTCCGTTTTTTCTCCAGGAACGAGGATTTGGCGCTACCGTAAAGAATCGCCGGGTTCTCTTTGCTTTGACGTAAATGTTTCTCATTTCCAAATAAACTTTTATAAGGATTTCAGTTGGGAAGAAAAAGCGTCGCCACGAAAGGTGTTTCACTTCAGTTTTTACATGTGAACTAGTCCAACTTCGCTATTTTCCCTTCTTCCCCCCTCCCCCTTTTTTTTTTTTTGTTCTGCTCTGATAGTTTCCAATCTGGAGTTCCGCACTTTTTTAAAGAAAAATAAAAATATTTAGTGCCATAGCCCACGGTTAAAATAGTGAAAAATTAGTCTCGTTTCAGAAATTATTTATTTATAGAACGAACATGATTAAAACATAAAAAAAACACACAAACTGCAGCTGCAACAAAAAATCCCCACCGTGATTTACGATTATTAAATCTTTGATTGCCATGTTAATGTTTCTTTTTCTACCTTTCATTTGCATTTTAATCTATCGAATCTTTACAATTTTGCTGCCTCCTACTCGAATGATTGATTACACATCTGAAAGAGAGAGGGGGAAAAAAAAAGATACTGGGCTTTCTGGGCGAGCTTCTATTTTTCCTCCCCCTCCCCAATCCAATCCTTTCCTCTTTCTGAAACCTTCCTCAACAATGTTAATGCAAGCAGGACAAATTAATTATGCTCTTTTAAATGTCAAAGGTATAAAAAAAATGCGCGCCCCCCCCCCCGTATCTCCTCATCCTCCTCCCCTCTCTTTTCCCCTTCTTTTCCCCCTCGCCCCAAATGGGAATATTTTTCCAAGTAGCTTGTTTGAAAATCAAGAAGGAATCGCTCTGATAAAATACGATTAATTGTGTCCAACAGACGCGCAGCATTCTGCCTGGAAATAAATATTTTTGCGCGGAGTTTTCCTATGAAATAGGGGATAGAGGGGGAAACCCAACCAGAGAGGCAGGAAGAGGAGCGGCAGCGCTTTCCTTCGCTGCTTTGGGGCAGATCACCCTCCCCACCTCTCAAAAAAAGGGGGCTTTCCCGCACCCCGTGTATTGCGGGAGAGTGATCCCCGCTTTTGGGGTAGGATGTGCCCCACGGGGACTGTGGATGTCTATGGCGGGGAGGACATCCGCCCCAACCCTGGGGGCTGCCCACCCGGCTAATACCCACTGACCCTTTAATAGAAGTGGACACCCATGCCGGGAATAGTCCCCCGAGGGGATGTCCATAGACGATCCCCCTCTCCACCTCATGGGACGGGTGTTTTTGGGGGTGGGAAGAAAGGAAAGGAGCTCGAGGGGCGGAGGTAGCCGCGCGGAAGTTCCGCACCTGCGGACGGGCAGCCGGGGAAGATTTAGAGGCGAAGCGCTGGCAGATGGTTAAGAAAGTAATAGTAAGGTGTCCCATATACTAGAGTTTTATTGTGGGCTAGTAACGGCGAGACGTATTTATTGCCGAGGCTCTATAATAAAGATAATGACCGCAAACTCGAGATAAATGCGGACGCCCAGAGCTGGTCAATTCTTTTTTATTTAAGAGAGTGATCCGGAGAGGTGAAAGTCGTCTTCTCCCGACCACAAATCTCACTCTTGGTTTCCACCGGATTGTAAACATGACATGCAAATAAAGGAGCTGCTGCACCGAGTTTGGGGTCTGGGGCGTCTGTGGAGAGGTCCCTCCTCTCTCTTTTGCTTTCTCCCTTAGAGCGCCGAGGTGAAACGTCGGGAGAAAAAGCTGCCCCCCAGGGTGGGGTGAGTTAAACAAAAAAAGATACATCCTCCAAGGCCTTGGGGAAATGGCCCGGGGTGCCCCCGTAGCCGCTGTCTCCTCCTCACCCCTGCCCAGGAGGATCGTGTGTCACCCCACAATGAGCCCTTCTACTGGGGGGCACTTTGATCTAGGAAAAAAATCCCCACCTGATAGACAACTGCGACAGGGGGTAAAAATAAGGAGAAAGAAGGGGGGGGGGGGGGAACAGCCGAGAGGGAAAACGGAGTCCTGCAATGTGGTGGTTTACGCGCAGGGTGAAATGACAAGGTTGAGAAGTGTGAACAATCCTCCTCATTTATTTTTGTAATTTTTTTTATTTTTTTTTTTACTTCTCCGGCGCTGCTCGCTCAGCCTTAACCAGAATCTCTCATTGCAGCCGAACGTGAGTCTTCATTTCCCCATGCTTCGGCCCTCTCCCCCGCGGCTGCGCCTGTCCCTGCGCGCAGCGCAAGCACCACGCAACGCTGCGCCTTGCCCTCCCGGTAGCGCGCCTTGGCTGCCGCGCTTCAAAGGGCGAGAACCTAAGTGATTCCAGAGTTTAAAAGTAAATTAAGTTGTGTTAAAGGGGCTTATATAGCACCAGGTTGCCGCGCACGGGCTGCCCTTCTGCGAGCGGAGGTGGGAAGAGGAGCCCCGTTTCTAGTAAGACAAATCGCCGGCATTAAAAATCGCGCGTTTATATAACGTCAGCGGAAAATGTCAACAGATTTCTGGGGTTTTTTTTGAAAGGGTATGGCTAAAGTGGTGGTAATTATGTATAATTAATGCTGAAGGGAAAATGAACAAATAATAGGTTCCAAAGATTAAACCATCTGTAACTATCAGGGGAACTTTTAAAGTTTGTTTCTTTTATCTCTGTTTCTCTTTCGTTTATATCTATTTTTTATTTTATATCTATTTTTTCTTTTATCTCTATTTTTTCTTGTTTATATTTTTTTCTTTTAGATCTCCATTTTTTCCTTTCTAAATGTCTTTCTTTTAATTAAATACATCTATTTCCCCTCGCTAAGGATTTGGTAGATGTAAAAATCCAAGCTGCTATCTGCGATTGCGAAGTGTTCCGATGGGAGCAACGAATCCTTTCAGTTTCAGTAATTCTCAATCCACAGCTTTGAAGATCATCCAAACACAGAAATAATTCGAATGGTAATTTTGCCCATTATTAATGTTTGCAGCACTTAATTTAGTTAGAGGCTGGCTTTCCATTTTTGATTACACCATAAGGAAGTTATTTGACTAAGAAACTTTCAGATAAAGTATAGGCATTCCCACGCATTCCTTATATTTTTCCTGGCGTGTATTTATTGTAGTCCATGTGATCTGTTCCAATTTCCAGGTAATGCAGGATCACTGGAGCCAATTTTTTTCCTTTCCCAGCAACATGTCTGCAAGGGCAGAGAATGGCTGGAAAGATGTAGGTCCGACTCATCTCTACATGACATTTGACACAAGCAACTCTACATTTAAATGTATTTTCCCTACTCTCTTGAGTTCAAAGAAATAAGCCTTTAACATCTGCAAAGACAGCAATGGATCTCACTTTAGTGATGCTGAGATGTTTCGAGAGAACTGTAGCTTCTGTCAGACACTGTCCCTGTTTGATGACACAGATTCTTGAGGTGCAAAGGCAGAGAGATGTTATACGTCGTGTGGCAAAGGACCAGTCTCCTGGATGGTGGTTTGCAGGACTAGTGCCTAAAGAACATCAAGGCTTTGGCACAGAAAGGTTTAAAGTCAGCAGGGATGGAGGCTTAAACTGCTCTCTTCACTCCTCCACCCACTCAAAAGGTAGAAAAATGAATCTGCTCCTCTCATTCCTAACTTCAGATCTGCTTCTGCTGCACTTCGGCCTTTTGGGTTCATGGGGGATGTTTTCTTCTCCAGGAGGGAATGTAAGATAGCTCCTATGGGGAATTCACCAGCTGGCGGTTCAAGAGGATGTTTAGGTTGTCACTCCCACTCCCCAATTATTGTGTCTAGCTTGGAAAAGCAAATTTCTAAGCAATGGGACTGCTTTTTGAAATCTACTGTACTGCAGAGCTCCACAGACAGCTTAACCCCTTCAACTTGACTCCCAGGCTCCTTCTTTAAGGCAGAGGCCAAGCAGCTGAGGGTCACCTGGGCATTTCTGGCAGACCCAGGTAAAGATGCTGAAGACCCCAGAGCTACACAAGGGTTTGCTCTGAAAGACCAGTCTAGTTTTACCCCTGCGGCTACCTGGAGGGCTCCTTGTTCTACCTGGAGGAGGGTGAGCCAATGGTGGATCCCAGCCCAGTGACTTGCCCAATAATTTTTCCTGACCAACATCCGCGTTGTATAGAGATCAAACTGACTGCTTGGACAAACATATATATGGGATAGGGGTGCAGGAGAACAAGGCTCTGATGGGGATTGCAAACTCATAACATTAAGTTTTTTGGGCAAAGGTTGTCATGAGACCCAATGTGAGTGGAATACTCATTGAGATTGGATTGTGTTATGTTGGAAAGGGCCTTGGAGGTCATCTCCCTGCTGCCACGGGGAAGGACACCTCTCCCTAGAGAGGGGCTATAGGGCTATAGTGTCTTTTAGAGCTGTAAAAGTCAGTTTGCTACCAAAATGTTCCTTTCTTTGCTGAGGGTAGCATGTAAAGGCAGGTGTGGTCATCCCTGGTGTTGGCCAGCATCTAACCATAGTGGGATAAACCGTGTGCACTCAGTGCCTGATCATTTGTGCACCACCAGAAATACAAACTTCAGTCAGAGGCTTTTTTCCAAGCCTGGAAAATCCCCCGCAGAAACCTCTGTGTGTTTTAAAGAAAAACAAACCAACTCTTCTGCCCTATACAGCTGCCCTCATCACCAAGGAATTCTGGATTGAGATAAAGGACTAACGTTCCTTCACAGATTGTCACTGTCTTTGACCCAGAGTAAATGAACAGCTACTTCCCCTTTCAATGCCTTTTGATGTGCTAATTGTCACTCAGCCTCACGCAGCCATGTTACCCTTGCAGGGTACCTAACGTATCCAGGCACCAGTTGAATGGAAAGTCGCTGGGATTTCCGTTTCCAAAGGCCCCTTTGGGGGGCATCTCTTCTGGGGGAGGAACTTTGGAGTGATGCAGAGCCGGGGGGGAAGGTATGGGAGGGGGGTGATGCTACCTGATAGGACGGTGAGGAGAGGACTTACCACCCTTTACAACTACCTGAAAGGAGATTGTAGAGAGATGGGGGTCAGTCTCTTCTCCCGAGTCACTACAGATAGGGCAAGGGGACATGGCCTCAAGTTGTGCCAGGGGCTGGGGTTTAGACTGAACATTAGGAAAATTTTCTTCACTGAAAGAGTGGTCAGGAGTTGGAACAGGCTATACAGGGAGGTGGTGGAGTTGCCAGTCCTGGAGATGTAACAAAAACTTGTAGACGTGGTGCTAGGGAACATGGTTTAGTGGGCAGGGTGGAGTTGCCTTGACAGATGGACTTGGAGGTCTTTTCCAGCATTAATGGTTGTGTCTGTGAAATGGCCCTAGGGTGCCTCAGTTTTCCTGCTACAGGAAGATGCTTGGTGTCTTGATTTCTCTTATCCTCCGACTTGCTGAGGTGAGTTGTTGTCCAGGATTTCAGTTGCCATGCCCATCTTCTGAGAATAAGTGATGGAAAAAAACCCCAGACTTGTTTTCTCCTAAAATGCAGCTTCAACAATCCCTGTGAATGGGATTTCCAGCTCCCTTTCCAGCCACCTTCTATGGGGATGTTTTTGGTGATGAAGCTGGCCCTGATAGAGCTTCCACATACATCCTTGGGAGGGAGACTCAGCATTTATCTGCTGTTAGCCCTACCGAGAACACAGCAGAAATGGAAATCACGACCTAAATTATCTTTTCTGGATTAATTCCTGTATTTTTTTTTTCTTTTTTTCCCCTTATCTTAAAATCCCTGTGCCCAGAGCAGAATTAACAACAGACCTTGTTAACGAAGGGATCAGCAACTTCCTCCATGATGGCATTAAAATTGCCTACCTGGTAAATTAGTCCTCCCTCTAACCTCCTTCTCCTGTTAAAAAAATATTTTCATTATTGGAACTTTATACTTGCACTGATACTCCTTGGCAGTGATTAGGGAGATGCTAAGGAGGCAGAACACAGGTTTGGACCTGGATTTAACTTTCTGCTGAGTCTGAGGAGTTGCCTGGTCACTGAATTGGAGCCAGGATTTATAGAATCATGGAATCATTAGGGATTGGAAAGGACCTCGAAAGATCATCCAGTCCAATCCTCCTGCCACAGCAGGATCAACTAGATCAAGCCATAGTGTCAGTCAGGGTTAGAAGGAACCACAGGATCATCCAGTGCCAACCTTCCTGCCATGGGTAGGGACACCCCACCCTAGATCAGGCTGGCCAGAGCCTCATCAAGCCCGGCTTTAAACACCTCCAAGGATGGGATGGGGCCTCCATCACCTCCCTGGGTAACCCCTTCCAGGCTCTCACCACTCTCATGGGGAAGAAATTCCTCCTCACATCCACTCTAAATCTACCTATCTCCAGCTTTGCTCCATTCCCCCTAGTCCTGTCGCTACCTGACATCCTAAATAGTCCCTCCCCAGCCTTTTTGTAGGACCCCTTCAGATACTGGAAGACCACAATAATGTCACCTGGGAGCCTCCTCTTCTCCAGACTGAACAGCCCCAACTCTCTCAGTCTGTCCTCACAGGAGAGGTGCTCCAGTCCTCTGATCATCCTCGTGGCCCTCCTCTGCACTCACTCCAGCATGTCCACATCCTTCTTGTAATAAGGGCTCCAGAACTGGATGCAGTACTCCAGGTGGGGTCTCACCCTCAACCTGCTGGCCACACTTCTTCTGATGTAGCCCAGCATCCGGTTTGCCTTCTGGGCCACAAGTGCACACTGCTGCCTCGTGTTGAGCTTTTTGTCCACAAGCACCCCCAAGTCCCTCTCCTCTGGCTACTCTGCAGCCAGTCACTGCCCAGCCTGTATTTGTGCCTAGGATTGCCTTGACCCAGACGCAGGACCTTATACTTGGTCTTGTTGAACCCCATCAGGTTGGCTTGTGCCCATCTCTCCAGCCTGTCCTGATTTGCATTTTGATAAGATGATGCTGAAAGGTGGTGCCTGCTTGTTGTGGGATTTTTTGCCAAATTGTGACTGGCTGATGTTCTGGATCAGTGTCCTCACCTGTACCAGAATGTGGTAAAAAGCAAAATTTAAAGGTAAATGGTCTGCTCCATTTTGCATATGTCCTGGAGCTTCTGATTAACCTGATGGTTATGTCTTGAGAGGTGACTGACCTCTCCTTTGGTGCCACCATGCTCATGTAGCATGCTTTTGTAGCCATTGTCCTGTGGCACCTGAAGGATGTAAGGGATCTTCTGTCTTGAGCTGTCCCCAGTGCCAAGACACTGAAGCAGCTGCTAGTGCTGATTTTTAGCTCAATTTTGGGATCATGATTAGGGAGTGACCTAAATGTGCAATTCAGGCTTATGATAGGAGAACCTTCTATCATGGCTGCGTATCTGCTGCTTGACATCTGCTCAGGGGAGAGCTGTGGTGCTTGATCAAGCCTCTCTGCTGAGCAGAGCCATGTAGAGGCACCCATCAGCACAGGAACCACTAGATGCTGAGATGATCTTCAGCAAGAAGCTCATTGCTTCTCTTTGTGTCAGGAAGCAGCAGATAGCAATGGCTCATTTTGAAACAGCAGAAGGTCACTTCAGACCCATGAAGTAGCAACCTAGGTTTCTACAGCAGTCTTTGCAGAGACCCATTGTCCACATGAGTGGTGGGAACAGATGAGGTGAAGGTTTTTGTCCTGGGGAGGAAGAAGGAGCCCTTTTAACCTCTCTGTTCCCAAGCCCTGGCAGGGACCGCAGTGCTGTGGCTCCCCTCCCAGCTTCCTTCCCCCTGTCACAAGCCCTGGGGCTGTGCTGGTGGAACATCTTATCTTGTTTATATAACACCAGTGCTGAGGGGCTGCCTTTTTCCTTGGCAAGTGGTTCTCACGCTGGGGGGCACACCAAGGGGTCACAGCTTAGGCTGGTCTCTTTTGGGGGAGAAAACCAAAAATTGGGCAGAGAATAAAACAACGAGTTTAGTGCTGGGACTGCTGGGCAGCACCATGAGCCCTAGGCTTCTTGCTTTCTCTTGGGAGAAAGGGAGAAATGACCTTTTTTTTTTTGTAATTAATTAATTTTGGCTAGTTTTTCTCAGCATTCAAGTGAGGAGACATGCAGTCAGCCAGAGGACCTTCTGTATTAAAGCACAGCCAGGTCCTTGACCCTCATCACTGGCCAAGTGATGCACCCACTCACCTCTGACCAAACAGGACTAGACATAACCCCATCAGAACTACAAACATCTACCTTGGAAAAAAAAAAGGAAGCCCTGACCAGGCAGGCGAGACGGAGGATCGTGCCATAAAACCTCTTCCTCCTGCAGCCTTTTGCAATGGACGTGACCCCAATCTGCTTCAAATGGACTTTTTACAGCCTTACATCACTGCAGCCTGCCCCACCTGCCTCCGTGCTCTCAGCCTCTAGGTAGGCAAATTGTGAGGCTGATTAATCAATGATTGTGAGAGCATTTCTTTATTAAACCCACTACGGCTCTGGCTTCGTAAAAGTCCCAAGTCCCAATGGCTCAACTGATGCACAGTGCAAGTATATAAATATATAATTATATATTAGCCCATCCACCTCTGGGAATTCTCCTGATGTCTGTTCCATTTTGGAGGTCTCCAAAGCTCTTCAAGTACAGTTCACTAAACCATGTTACCAGCTGAGGAAGAGAAATGCAGGCTTTTAGCACGTTGTTACTTGAGTAGTTTGTTGGTCTATGACTCTCTTTAGGATTAAATGATTTGTAGTTGTTATAATTAGAGAAACTCTTCAACAAGAATAATAATAAAGAATGCATTCTGTAACTCTATGGTAGTGATAACACCAATAACATAACATTATAATTATATATTGTAATAGTAATCCTAATACTATTAATACATTATTCTATGTGTTGTATTACAAATGACAAAGAATATTTTATGTAACAGTACTATTACTACTAAAAATACAACAATTCCTGACTCTATACTTCCTAAAATATTTTTATGAGGTAAGTTTGATGCAATCAGTAAGAAAATATTATCCAACGTTGAATGGCGATATTTTCCCTCCTGCAAACCTGGGAATCGCAGAATCATGGAATGTATTGGTCTGGAAGGAATTCCCACAGGTCATCTATTCCAACTACCCCTACAACAACAGGGACAGACATCTCTAACTGGAACCAGTTGCTCAGAGCCCCATCAAGCCTGACCTTGAATGTCTCCAACAACAGGGCCTCCACCACATCTAGGATGAATCTTTCCAGAGAAGGGCTCTAGCCGTCCTCTTCACTGTCCAAACAGAGAAGCCCTTTCATTAGCTTAAGTCTCAGTTTAGGAAGCAACAAATAGGTAACAATTTATTTAAGGACTGCATTTTCTGCAGCTAAAAATCAGGGAATTTGTGTATTGATCGCCTCTGTGGTTTACGGCTGTTCAGAGGCAAGTTCAGCAGGAAATTTGAATTGGTTCCCTGAAGTAAAGGGATAACCCCAAATTAATCCCAGTGCAGAGGAGAGCTGGACTTGCTTTGTTCTGTTTTCCCATAGGTATGAGTGGCACATTAAGAATCACAGCGAATCCTTTACTGAAAATTGTTTTCCTAATAGCCACCTTCTTTCTGTCTCTCATCCTCAGCTGTTCTGTTTGGCTCAGTTATAGGAGTTTCTGTACTGGGGGTGTAAAAAAATCCCACACAAAACATGGAGCTGCAACTTGTAACCAAAACTACTCACTCTCTTAGAGTTCACATAATCAAAGAATGTTGGTATTAACTTTATGGTTAGATTAAAAAAGGCCTTTGAAGGAGTTGAATGGAGCTGTTTGTTTTCCCTTTTTGGAGCCCTGTTCCTCCAAGGCATGCTGTCATGCTCACCAGACCCAAGGTTGAACTGGAGTCTTTGACAAAACTGAATTTACTTTAAATGACTGAAATTAGATACTTATAATCCAAAGTAACAGCCTAGGGGCTCTCTTGTGTATTATCCTTCACTCTCAGCCCTCTGCTTTGTAGTGTCAATGGAATAATTTGTTAAGAAAGTAGAAATATAAAGCAATAATCCTGAAACCGAGAAGGAGCGGGGTCTAACCTTGTGTTTTGCCAGTGCTTGTTGTCTTCCTACCTAATGCCACAGCGCTTGTCTTACGGTACACTTCAGAGCATGCTTTGTCATATTTCTGCTAACGATACAAAATAGTTTGAAAGTAATAATAATTTGTTTGAAAATATGACAGACAGTTTGCTATTTGAATTATTTAACAATATCACCACTTTCCTTCTCCTTCAGTGAGGCAAGACCTCCATGGCACGGATGGACATTCAGGCTGGAGAGGAGGAGGGATTTCCTACTCAGGGTGAGTGCTTGGATACCCACTTCTCACCCAATTTCTCCATAAAATGGAGGTATCTAGATCTCCTGTCAGTACTCCACAGTCTCCCCTACCAATCTCATCTCATGTCATGCTCTTCCAAACTCTAGGTCAGATACTTCAACTGGCTTAAAATGGAGTGGTTTTACTGACTTCAGAGCCCGTTTGTATTTATGGGTCATAGTGTTTCTATCTTGAAAAGGTAAACAGCCTCCAAAGCAGACAGTTTATGTTTTTCTTGCTTGTTGCATTAGGTTGTGCATATGTATGGCTATAAATGGGGGGGAGTTTGTGGGGTGTTTCCCCCTCACACGTACATGCAGGCAACATTCATGTTGAGACTAAACTGAATACGACATGTGTTGGCTGAATAGGTGCTGTAAAAATGGCATGAAAACGTCTTTAAACATGTGGGAAGTATTCAGACTGGCTTTCCATCTCCTACTCTTAATGGGGCACTGGCTTGGGTGGCAGCATATCCCCTGCATCTGTTTCCCATCCATCGAAAGCAGGAATTCCCACCAAGGTATTCACTGAAACCACCAAAGTTGCTCGCACAGCTCAACAGAAACCCAGCAAATGTGCATCTTAATTGAGTTTGGATATATTTAGACTAATTAACAGCAATTCTCCATTATCTCACACTTGAGCAATCCAGTCCTATCTATCATGTATTGTGATGTGTTTCTTCAGGAAGCCCTACCCGTGTTTCTCTCATTATCTGTACTCAAGTATTTAAGGAATTCCATGAGGATTATTATTAACAGAAGGCTCAGGAGTGTCTTTCATACGAGGGCAAAGCAAAAACTTTATGCTGGTTTACACATGGGCTGTGCTGCAGCCTGTAAACTGGGCTGCAAACTTCATGTTGTTAAACAAGTGGACTTGCCACAGGATGCAGAAATGAGAAACTGTACAGCTTGGCAGGAAGGTGTTGCCTCAGAGCTCCTTTAGGGTGTGTTCGGTCTGCTAATGTCTTGGCATGTGATGATGTTGCAGCTTTCCTATCAGTTTTAAAAGAGTGATGACCTTTAGTTTATGAAACTGCGCTTTAGGTACGTAAAGAGGTGGTGGATGCTTATTTGAAGTGATGGAGCTGAGCTGGTTGGATGTCTCCTTAGAAGCTACACTCTCCTTAGCCTAATTTATGAAGGGAAAAACCAGTATATTCATTTACTGCCATTACTACCTGTTGGGATCTAGCTGTTAATTTGGAGATTATGGCATTGGGGCTCTGGTGTCATTAATAGAACGTACACCCATGTAATCAAGTCCAGTCTCCTTCTTTTTGTGCTTGCATGGTGGAACATGCAAAAACCTGGAGCTGTCCCACTGGGAACATGCTCAGGCCCTGACACTGAGGTGGGATAGGATGTAGGATGTGGCTGGAGGAGAATATCATCAACACTTGGAGGGCTGAAGGTGGATAAAAGTAAGTCCATGGTGGAATCCATCCTTTAGCTTTTCCACACTGTTCCCCTTGTGAGAAAGCAAGAGCTAGCTCTGCATCCCCCCAGCACTGAGGCAGCAGCTCTGGAGCAGCAGCTTGGTGGTTTTTGCCTCCTGGGGATCCAAGGGAAGTTTAGCACATGGTTTCACTGTCTCTCTCCTCATTTCAGACCTTCCTACACTGCATATTGAAGCACCTTTCGGAGCTTCCCCAAAGGTGAAAGAGATACAGGCCCACCCCTTCTGCAGAAATGGGGGGATTATCTCTTGACGGTATCTTGATATCTCTTGGCAGAAGCTAAACATCATTCTTCTTATTTTTTCCCCAAAATGCGGACATTGTAGGCTGCTATGGGAATGCAAGTTTATTTACCTGCCCTTCCTGAGGTAGTTCAAATTTTTAGCTCCTAAGATACATCCTCCAAGCTCAGTTTTAGAACTTATCTTTTTGTTAAACGTAGCTCCGCTGGCCAAATTCAGCACCGAGGAGGCATCATATGGATCATATGGAAGGCTGGGAATAAAATTAATGAATGAGTGGATTACAATGACCTATAAATGTCATTGTTTCATCTCCAAGATATATTGGGACTGTAATTTTGACTTAACTCTTTCAAAAGACCACATGTGAGCACCACTGAAGGGATACGGAAATTATTTATACAGCATGTTAAGGGGACATTAAAGCGTTTCATAGCATGTGGTCGGCCTCTTGGAGAGGCAAAAGACACAGATCAGCTCTCCAGCTGTGGTGTGCTGCTCTGGCTGTGCCAAAGCCACCAGATGATGCAGCTTGCCTGCCTGCCTACAGAAATATGAACTGTGTTCCCAGGGAAGTGGCTGGATGCCTGGTCCTGGGTGGGACATGTCCATATTTACATTCACTGAGGGGATATGGGTAGAGATTTCTTTATTTTTCAGTTTTATTTTACTGCCTGTTTTGCGCCCTGTGTTTTCCACCCTGGGTCTGGTCACCCTGTGTCAGGTAGGCACCAGCCTTTGGACAGGAAATCCACTGTCTCCTAGAGATCAATGACTTGTGGTTGCTGCCAGCTGCCAGTAGTAGTCAGGAAACTCTTTGTAGCTGTGCCTCCTCTGCAAAATAATAATAATAATAATAATTTTTTTTTTTAAAATAGTAAGCATCCAGTCTTTACGGGCTCCAGTCTCTAGGGAGATGGCCAGATCATCTGCCTTCCCATTATGTTGCTTCCAGCCTTGGATACTGGCTCATGCCCTGTCAGTGAGCACTGGCTGAAAAGTTACAGAGCTATAGGTATATAACACAAAACAGTTATATTTTTATATATCACACCAATAACTATACGTATATCACACAACTCATTATATTTCTATGTATACATATATATGAAATACAGATGCAAACTTCATTTATGCACACAAAAATATCGATAAATACAAAAAATGTTTACCAGATTTTATTTACATATACGTGCAAAACTCGTCTGTTGCAGGTGCGTGCAATACACTTGTGCAAAGTAAGGTCTCTGCACATGAAAAGATGTTTAATGTGCCAGGATGCAGGTTTGTAGCTGTTGTAGCTGTTATTTGCTGTCTGCAAATAACAACCATGAACTATGGCAGCAACCTGGACAAACCTTCTGGTGACATTCTAAATGAGCTGAGCTTTGCCCTCTGGATTTATGATGATGTAATCAGACTGCCTCAATAGAGAGTAGTTTTAACCTCACAATTCACACGACCATTGTTTATTCAATAATCCATATGCTGGGTGACACTGCTGACTGGTTTGTAGACTGAAACCAGTGTGACTGGTGTGGTCCAAGACCTTCTCTTCCATGAAGTCTTGGCAGGAGCTGGTAGGTAGAGCCCGTGTTTTTGGCACAAAACTGAGCACAAATTTAATCAATAGTTTGGGCTGACACACAGCTTCACACATATCTTAGTGGCACAGCAGATTTTTTTTGGAGGGAAGGTAGAATGACTTTTTCTGAGATATTGGCAGATGGAAGTTCTTGTAGTCCAGTTTCAATCTTTGCCCTAAATCCCAGTGAAGTCTTAAAACTTAAGTGTGATTTCAGGTACCTAAAAAATAACCTTAAAATAAATCTGTAAGACCACAGTAGCTTTTGAAAACTTCTCTGTGGGTCCCTTGGACACTGGGACGTTACTATTGTCAGCCTTTTGGAAACTCATATGCAAGGCATATTCCATCCAGCCTGTGCCGGTGTTAAAACTGCACACTCAGCAGTGAGACGATCACGACCATGGTTAGAGGGAAAAAACCTTGCATGACATTTACCAGGATGACCATGAAATGGGGTTGGGCAACAGGTTCTGTAGGATATGGATAAAAAAAAAAAGGAAAAAAGCATTACAGTTTATGTTCAGTTTTTGCTGCATTTGACGTTGTCATGTTCTTCTTTCAGATTTACGTACTGAAGAAGATTGTGATGCAACGAAGATTGTTGCTGCTCCGACTCCCATTTGGCTGGCACCTTTGTTTTTCAACCAGTGTGGCCAGATTGTTTTTTTGTTTTTTTTTTTTTTGTTGAGGACTGCAAAAAAGATAAACAAGGCAAAGTGATCCGATTCGCCTGACGGCAGCAGTAACCCAAAGCTTGGAATCGGCACAGAGGTTTCAAAACAGAAGCTTTTTGGTTGTCTACATATTTGCTTAGCACAAAAAGCAGGAGGAAATAAATAGCAAAGAAGAAAATACTGTACAGCTCAAATTCCTCTGTATTAGTGGGGTGTCAAAAGGTGTCAGTGTCTGAAGTAACCATAGCAACATATTTTCATGTGTTCCTGTTGCGGAGCCAAAAAGCTTGGTGAGCAATAAATCAATGTGTTTATATCTCTGAACTTAAATCTTTTATTGGTTACTGATTAACTTAACTGCGCTGCCTGACAAAACTTCGTAATGAATAAGTTAACCAGAAAACCCTTAAAGAACACGCGAGAATCCAGCTAACTTTGTTTAGAGGACAATCCCTGGGACGTGCTCTACGTTACGACGGATTTGGCAGTCAGCATGTGGTCATGTGCATGTTTCAACACGGATCTAAACCCCAGAAATCACAAGATGTGTAGTTAAGGAAAAAAAATAAGTCCCTCTGCAATTACTTTAAGAAAATATATGTGTTGATGTTTATCAGTCATGTTGCTACAGGCAAAATAATTAGTAACTACTAATTAGTGCAGTCCTAAAAGAATACAGTGGGGAAATGCCTTTTGACTGTCGGTGCTGAAGATGAAGGGATAGCAGCAGCAAGTTGGGCAGGTAACCTGAGGTATTTTAGATATTTGCTCTAAATAGGCTTCTCAAGTTCTGGATGATGCTGGTTATATTTTGGGAGGCTTTTCTTTCCTTTCCACCCCCCTCCCCAATTTTGTGGAAGGGTTAGGCGAGATGTTGGCTTCCACAGTAAGCCTACACTTAAATTAATTAAACTGTTGACAGTTAAATTGTACTAAGTAGCTTCAATATAAAAGATGATTCCCAGATTTTTTTCCGTGCAACTTAGGAAAAAGAAAAAAAAAGAAAAAAAGGAAAGAATTTGAGGAACTTCGTTCTAAACATCTGTCTGGGCAGATGTCAAAATGCAGAGTGTTGCTGCATTATACTGCGTGAGTATATGACACCGTGTTATTACTCTTGGCTTAAATATTCACAATGGATTTTGTGATCTATTGAACAGAAACCTTTGATGGGAGTGTAAACTCTTATCTTTTGTCATACAATAAGCACCTTTGTGGAACTAATTCTAGAGTAAATATTGAAAAATAGCACAACGTTTTCCGTGTCTTATTCGCGGTGCATGAATATTTATAATGCTGAGGGAATTACGGATACACGGCAGTGGAAAAGATTTGGCAGATTTTCTTTTGAAAGTGAATTTTGGTGACTCGAACTGCTTTTGAAGTACGACTGCATTGTTCCAAATTGCTCTGGATAAAATCATAAGCTCCAAGCTGTGTGTTCGCCAGCTGATTATAATCTCGTACAATAATCTGCATTTCTTCAAGAAATGAGAGGGAGAGAGACAGTGTCAAGGACATTACAAATCCAATAGTAATTTAGGGAACCGAGCTAGGATGAAGCAATGCTTATAATGCTAATATTCCAGAAACATGCTTAATTTTTCCTTCCAGATTGCATATATTAACCCATTTTATTAACCTGTCTATAGCCTTAATTCAATAAACTATTCTTATTCAGCAGAGCTCTAAAGCATATGTTTGCCTTTAAACACATGCTTAAATCCCATTGACTTCTTAATGCTTAAAGTTAAGCGTATGCTTAGATGCTTTTGCTGGTCTCTGCAAAATAAAATTAAAGACACAAACGTATCCTGCATGAGGCAGGGGGAAGGGAAGCAATAAAGGGTAAAATTTTGGGAACACTTAAAATAAGAAAACAAATGCCCATGCTGTTCTTTTACCCCACACTCCCACGGACCCACAAGTTATTTTTAACTAAATACCTGAAACAGGAAAAAATCTATCTTCATGCCTTATTTTGAAGCACACTTGGACCCGAAATCACAGGGACACTCTGCTGCCAAAGAGACTAACAATCGTGGGAATATCTCACTATTTGCTTAATGAGCATTGGAGGGAAGTGTGGAGGTGAAGAGACAGATTCTGGGTTGGAGGGTGACAAAGTGAGATAGCTTCTTTGTCACACTTTTCCTTTTTTTTTGAACCCACGCATCATTTCCAAAGCAGTAAAATAATAATAATAATAATAAACCAGAATCTGTGTCTGGGAATTGCTCTGTCACTTGCAGCCAACCGATTTGCAGTTTACTCCCATTGCTTGCTTCATGGGAAATGTCAACTTTGGTACACAAAGTTTTAATTGGTTTATGAGTGATATATTCAAGCTGCTTATTTCCTAAAACATCTGTTTTTGTTTTACTTTCCCCAAAGTCAAATGGTTGGTGATATCCCAAGGTAGCATGCTGTTTCCAAGTCATTTTTCCTGGGGTATCTATCAATAAAAAGTCCCTCAAATTGAGCATAATGAAATTACTACAAGGTAGTCAAGAAGTCTCCAGAATCAAGATATCAAAAGTCCCTGTTCCCAATATTTACTTCCCCCCCCCCCATATTACTTGTGATTGACTGCTTTTGGGGCTCAGAGGAAGAAAGCCATGCGACTTATGGCTTATTTCATCTTTTTCCCCCTCTCTACCCCTCTGATGGCCTTAAGCGAGTCTAATTTGTATTGTTATGGAAATTGGAATGAAGCCAGAGGAGGCACAAGCCTCGTGCTGCTCCCCATGGCAAAATCCCATCATTTTTCTACTTGGTGGACAGGGAGACTAAAATTTGTTTGAAGATCTGTCTGGTTCGTGTGACAACAGGGTTCCTAATGCAAACAGGCAACTGCGAGAGCTACAAACGAGCAAAACATTAATCAGAGGGTTTCATCTGCCTGAGCACATACCCAAAATCCTCGGTTTCCCACCCCCCTGTGATTTGAGCCAGACAGGGAAAAAAGATTTTTATAAAGTAGTGATTGTCCCTGATACCTGAATATGTGGCATGGGTCTGTATTTTGGATCACAAAATGGGTAGACTTCCGATATTAGTGTAGTAGGTGGCTCCAACCCAAATTTTCATCCATCATTCACTGTGAATTTTGTAGGGAGGAAAGAAAAAGATTTTTTCTCAATTAAAAAAGCCAAGCTGAGAGACAATCAGTCCAACTGAGAGAGCTCAAAATGAAGACCACTTGAAAACTAAATCCGGTAAATTTTCCTTATCAAAATACGGAACAGATCTGCTTCTGTAAAACAGAAGACAGGAGGGGAAGAAAAAAATCCTTAAAATAAAAGTTTGCCAATGAACTTTCTTACCAAACTCATTTGCCACCAAGTGAAATGAAGTTATAAGAATAAAATTCTCAGCAGATTTGCACGGCACAGTAATAGCCTTTATGCTTGGAAATTTATGGGCCATGGACAGTTTATAAGAAACGATGTAGTTCATCAGAGAAGCAGACTGATGGAGCACATGGGAGCATTCTGTGCAGGAAGTTGGGTTTTGGAATAATACTTACTTTGATAGAGTTGTTTTGTTAGCTAAGTAAAACAGTAGGGAAGCCAATGGCCACTTAGGCTTCAAACATAAATATATATTTATAAGTCACCCAGCTGCTTAATTGAGATCTCTAGTGTTTTCCCTAAGTATATCCTACCCAAAAAAACAGTAATGAGGAAAATAACAACAGCAGCAAAGCCCTGCTCTGTGCTGAGGTTCATTTAATCAGTCAGTAGTAGTTAGGGGGAAAATGGAGCTGTATTTTAGAGGCAGACTCGTCAAGGTTCCTGGAGGGTCATCAGCCTCAGATTAGGCTCAAATGGCTCTTTAGCCATTTCTTCCCAAAGGAGGAGCAGGATAGATGCCCTTGCTCTGCTCCTGTCCACTCCTGGTGGCTTTTCCTCTAGAAGAAGTATCTAGTGTAACTCCTGTCTACCAAGCACTCACAACCCAGTTTGGAAAGATAAACGCTGGGGCTCTTGCCAGATGCTGGCTGTGCTGACCGTGGAAGGGGGAGGGAAGTACACGGGGCTTCAAAATGTTCTCCAAGGGAGGTTTACACAAGGGATGGTTCATTAAATTTGAGCAAAGAACTGGAAAACAAGATTTCACACTCCTAGTCTCAAGCAGCCTGGGTGAATTTGGGATCCCTGGAAGATGTTGAGGAAATCTGGCAAGTTCTAGGGAGCTTCAGGAAATACTGTGTAGGGTTTTATGAAAGTGCTTTGTTCATGTAGTACACATCCAAGGTGAGTTAGAAGATAGGTTCTCTCACTCTGAGTGTCCTAGAGTGTAGATAAATTCTCAAAAGTCATGTCTGGCTTTACCTGTGGAGTCCAAAGTGGGTGGATGCTGGGGTCTTGGGTTTGATTTCAGTAGTCCCACAGTCAGCTTTTTGCTGAGTTTGAGAAAGTCAGAGCAATGGTTTTAATCCATGCATCCTGTTTCCCAGGTGAATGTCCTAACGTGGAGGTTGCTGTGTACTTAGATATGTGGCTCTTGATCTTTTCTGATGCAGTTGTTTCTCCCTGCACAGTTCAGTATCAACTGCAAAAGACCTGACACCAATGCTCTGCCCTTTTCTAGATTTGAGCTTGACCTGAGCAAGGCTTGAGGTTGAATTTTCCATGGCTTGAAAGATGCTTTCTGCTATTCCTTTCCTGCTCTCAAGTATATTTGTGTTCAAACCAGGGTTGCTCCTTGTCATGCTCACAGCCCATTTCCTCCTCCTGTTTTATAGGCAGTGAAGTCTAAATGGTAAATTAGTGACATCTTCATTATTATGGCAGCAGAGCATGGTGCCATCCTAATGCTATTCCCTGTAGGAGTGAGCAGAAGGAGCTCAAGGATGGAAGTGATAATGATTGTGTTCCAGTATAAACATCTGAAACAATAGACAAGAACTGCTGTGCTGCTCTTTGGCTTTTCCTTCAGCTCCAATTCATCAGCTGAAAATGTCTTGGAGAACATTCACTGGCCTCAAAACTTTCTTTGAGTTGAAGCTGACTTTAACCACACAATTTGAAATAGGAACTGGTGTTTTGTAGAGCTCAGCTTGCTGAAGAGGTGGACTCAGAAGGAGCAGATCTTTCAGATTTATGAAGAGCTCTTCCACCACTCCACCACTGTTCACACCTTCCTTGGGAGGAATGCTGTCAGTAAAACAGCCCCAGAGCTCACCAGAGAGAAGGAGCCAGATCCTGCCATGATTTGCTGCTCTTTCTTTCCCATGTGTGAAGTAGGGGAAACCTTTCAACGTGGTGGTGTTTGTTTTGTTTGGTGGTGCTTGCCCACAATCTTAAATGAGGTCGTGGTTTGGTCAGCTCAAAGGTGTTGAAGAGAGCTGCATGAAATCACTTTATAGCATCTTAAAATGTGGTTTTGGCCTAGCCAAACCAGCAGGTTCAATTTCCGTCCCACAGAGGTTGTCTTTGAACTCTGGATTTGCCTGAAACCTGAGTTTTTCTGTGGACATAAGACAAATCTTGTTATTTCTGCATTGAAACTGAGGGACTTGACAGTTGTCCTCTTGCTTCACTCCCATTCCTGACTTCTATGGCCACACTGATGCAGCTTCTGAACTGTGTCCTGAACTGTCTTCACTTATGCTAGAAAGAGATGTCCATGCCACACTTAACCCTACTGGCAACCTTCCAGCAAGGATCTGGGGTTTTGTCTCTGTTGCTTCTTAATGCACCATCAACTGCAAAAAAATCCTGTGTTTGAATTTGCAAAATTTTGGTCTCAGCTTTCTCCAGTACAGGTGACACATGTCCTATGAGCTGTCCCTCTTGAAGGTACTAAGTACTTCTGGTCCCAAATGGCTTGGTAGGTTGGAAAAGTATTGGAAGCTGGGCATAAGGTGGTATTGTTGAAGTACATCCCAAGGACCAGAATTGCTGTCTCTGACCCCATAGCACAGATACCCATGCAGAGCTGACCCTTGGACTTGGTGTTCAGGTGTACACAGACACCCACTCTTGTACCCCTGTCCTTTGCGACATGGAACAGCGCCGCCTCCTGGCTAATTTGAGAAATTTACTCTTCTGCAGCCACTTGTTCACTTGTGGTTTGAAGTCTATGGTTCCAACGAGTTGTGAGTTTCCCTTTTCAGCTGAGGGGTAAGGATTTGCTTTTCTCACATTGTGCTTACTTAGTCCTCACCTCAGGAATCAGCGTCATGGCAGTGGGACAGCTGTCACAGCTCAAAGGTGCTGGAGCTGTTGTGGAAATCATCTGACCCAAGGATGTGTCACCCAGCCCTCTGCACTGCTCTCATGGCCTCCTCCCTTCTCCTCATGTGGGATGTCCTCTTCAGTGTATTCATCCTGCCTTTGGGGTGTCATGGCAACTGTGTGTGTCACATGTTTTATTAGTACTTTTTTTCTTTTACCCTAGGACTGAACCCAGTCTCCTGGGAAAAATGAGCTGATCCCAAAAGACATTAATGTGTTTGCCAAAACATCATTTTTTTTAAACCTATGGAGGAGAGGGAAGAAAAAAGAAAGGGAAAAAGAAGGGTCCTAGGTACAACTATGTTTTGTGACTTTCATTGTGTTTACAAGGTGGATATTTCTCAAATGATGGGAACTACTGCAGAAGCAGCATTGCAGAAGTCTGAGAGACTTTGGATTGCTCAGCCTGAAGAGGGTGGGACTCTAGGGGGGACCTTGTAATATCTGAAGGGGGTCTATAGGAAGGCTGGGAAAGAACTGTTCACAAGGGCAGGGAATGATAGAATGAGGGGTCATGGCTTTTAAGATGGAGAAGGTTAGATTTAGCCTGGATATTAGGAAGAATTTAGTTAGTCTGAGGGTGGTGGATCACCAGAACTGGTTACCTAGAGAGGTGGTTGAGGCTCCATTCCTGGAGACATTCAAGGTCAGGCTTGATGGGGTTCTGAGCAATCTGTTCTAGATAGAGATGTCCCTGCTTATTGTAGGGGGATTGGACTACATAACCTTTGGAGCTCTCTTCCAACCCAATACAGTCTATGATTCTATGATTTGAAGTGGTGCTTGGTCAGGGAGGTTACCAGGTCCAGCTCTTCAGCTACACTGAAGCAGCTATTCCTGGATTAGACAAAAAAAAAAACAAAAGAGGAGGGTTTTTGAAGTCTAAGGTTGGTTGGCATGGTTCTACTTGGACTCCATCCCTCTAAACTTAATCAGATCCAAACATTGCAACAGGTCTCAGTATTTTTTACGTCTTCCCACTGTGCATCTCTTGTGTTATCAGCAGCAAACACAGTAAAATTAAAAATATCTAACTCTCCTTTGTCACAGTCTCTCTGTTTTTTCAGCTTGATACAGCTAGCATGGTACCATCCAAGGTCTGCTGACACTTCAGCATTCAGAAGGAGAGTGTTTTCCCTGTGGCTTCCAGCCGCCTTGGCTGATTTTCCCTGCTGGTCTCTGAAGGAGGTAATCAGCACAAACCAAAGACCTCTCATCCAAGAACACCCATTCACTGAAGATGGACAGAGTTTGGTAGGGAGAGAGGACATTTTTTGTTGTTTTTTTTTTTTGTCTTCTGGATGGGGCAACTTTAGGTGAACCCCAGAGCTTTCTCACCCCTCAGATCTTACAGAGGCCTTCCAGGTGTCCCACAGCAGAAGAGGGATATGGCAACCAGTAGCGAAGAAATATCAAATGAGTTAATAAATATGTAGCAGGCAACAGATCTTCCCCAAAAATATGCTGATTGATGATCCTGGCCCTTAAGGTGCAGGAAATGGTCATGGAGGTGTTGAAGGTTGGACTTGATGAATTTAGACGTCCTTCCCAACCTTAATGATTCTGTGATTCTGTGAAATTGCAGCCCTTAGGGTGATATTAAACAAGTTTCGCTCCTCTGCTAGGAGAACTTGTTAAATATCAGGCAGCACCAACTCAGGTGGAAGAACAGCAGGAACCAAAGCTCCTGGAGGCGGCTGCAGTTGACTGCTCCAGCAACAGTGTCATGAACTGGAGGTGGGGGCAGAGAAAAATGCATTTTCCAGGGAATCTAATTGCACTGAGCGGTGTCTGGACAGGTCCTGCAGTGCATTTCACAAGAGTTTACATAGTTCTGGATCCCCTGCCACTTAGAATGGAAAAAAGAAAGGCAATCTGTTTGATCAGGCCTCTCCCACTCGAGATGTGTATTGGATTCTACATTAAAGCTTTTAACAGTTACGTACACATCTGAGCTGGAGCTATTGTTAGCCCATGTGATGGATTAAGATCAAGAATGTTAATGTTATCCAAAGGAACGCTTTTTAATGTATATTGCGATTGTATAAACAGGGTCACCAGAGCTAAATGGGATGTCAATGACCTATGAAGATCAGAAAGTAAACAAAAGATCTTAAAATAAGCATGTAACCTGAACACGGTGGGGATTGTTGTATATCAAAGGCATTTGCTTATATAAAGTAAGGGAAAATTACTTGTGGGTAATGCTGTTTGCCACAAGTCTACCTCTTGCCTGCTTTACAAAGGAAACCTGCCCAGAGGGACTGGGGTATGTCTCCATCCACCAGGAAGCACCAAGCCAGTGGCCCCTGACTGAGCAGAGCGGAGCTCTTGTACACCCGCAATGAACACATGGTTAAGCTGCTGCTGAAGGACAAGGCTCCTCTAGCCCTTGGCAGAGAGGGTAGGAGGATGACCCCACTAAACATGGCTGCCAGGTGGGTTTTGGATCTGTGGTGACAATGGGGGACCATGGCAGGTCCATAAGACCAGTCATCTCAGTTGGATTTAGTGTATGACAGACAAAACACTAGGAAGAGTCTAAGATCTTATTTTGTCTGTAAGTACATCAGCATTTCTCTTCATCCTTCATATCACTGGGATTGAAGAGTAGGGGCTTTTTTTGGTTGGTTTTTTTTCTTACTGGGAAGTCCCTAAATTATTGCTGTGGGATGGTGAGACCCAAGGTGAAAATGCTTTTACCCAGAGGGGGTTTAAGGGATTTCTTGTGAGATGGAAGGGTTAAAAACAGAGATTTGTACTGGAGGAAGGGGATGCTGGGATCTTCTTATTGTGTCCTTACTGCAGCTGGTCATCCTACCAAAGTGCAGAACTTTTCATTTGTCCTAGATGACTATCATCGTGGCTTCTTCAAGATGCTTCACCTGTTTTTGGGTTCTAATCCTGTCCTTACAGTCCTCCCCAGTCTGATTCCCTCTTCAAATTTAACAAATATATTCCACCCTATTAGTTGGAACACTCATGGAAATAGCATCCAGAACTGAGAATGACCATGCAGAATGCTTTTGCCATTAAGGCCAGGAACACTTTTCTGAGAATGGTTCTATCAAGACCATGTTTTTGTTATTTGCTTACAAGAATGTCATAAGAAACTGTTTCCTGAAGTTGTGGTATGAAATATTTATTGCTCTTGTAGAAGAGAAGGCTGTTAGTCTGATAGTATTTGTTCTAGGATAAAGTCTGTGCTGGCCAATCCACACTTCCTTGTTATCTTCTAGACTGGTTTGAGATTATTTGCTTGTTCCAGGTTCTTTTTTTTTTTTACCTACCAGGTTAAATTACTGATTCTGAGTACCCTGGCTTTTAAAAAAAGTACAAAAATAAACCACTTAGAAACCAAGCTCCAAGATTACCTTCACCTGTTCTCCATAAGGTCTCAAATCAACCTTTGAGTGATGGCCACAGTTAGTTCCTTAACTACCATGAGGTGTTACTTGCCAAGTCCAGCTGAGCTGAAAGGATTTGGTTTATTTAAGTCCTCTGTAAGGTTGTTCTACTGTATCTTTGAGTTGGGACTTCAGTTTCTTTGCTCCTGGGATTAGTTGTGTGGTGTCATGAGTTATGGTTGATCTCAATGAGACCTGATGCAATGTGAAGTGTAGAAAATTGAATTAATCAATTATTTTTCTTTCCTGTGTGTTAGTATTTCACTGGATGGGAGAGCCCCAAGTAAGAAGGTAAGGATGTGACCTCATTTCATTTTTTCACATCTTTCACTCTCACCAAGAACTATGATCTTGGATATGTAAGTGTCCTGCTGGATAGCAGTGTCGGTGAGAAGAAACTTGGTGTCTCTTGTAGAACAGATTTAAGTCCTCCTTCCTAAATAGCTGGGGAATGGGATCAAGGGAGAAGACTGCTCCCAGTTGCTGACAATAACAGATCCCTTTGCCTGCAGCCTTGATCTTGATCCTTACCATATGTATTTGATCTTTCAGCTCTACCAGACCTAAGCTCGCAACTCAACACTAAGACAATATAAATCTGCCACTAAGGCATGAGGGACTGTGGAGCTTCTGAACTGTGTAGCTTGTTGCTTCTTTTCACATCTACTATATAGTTTCTGTGGCCTTTTCCCAATCATCAGGGGTAGGAATTTCAGGTCTTAGTGCCTTAAGTTACTCAGGGAGGTCAATGTCTAAGATCTATTGCTGTTATCTTTAGGGTTTTGATGCCATTTCAGCTATCCCAAGGCCCAAACCTGGTCTAGTGAGGGGTGTTCCTGCTCTTGGCAGAGGGCTGGAACTAGAGTGATTTTTAAGGTCCCTTACAACCCAAACCATTCTGTCATTTTATGCCTCGCATGTTCCATAAGCGATCTCCAAGTTGCTTTCTTTTTCCCAGGGGTAGGAATGTGTGTCCAAGGCAGAGGAGACCTGAGAACCAGTTTCTCCCCTATATTGTGAGCATGACCTTCTTCCAGCTCCTGGAGGAAGACTTATTGATGTTTAGAGTAGTTGCTTTGGTTGCCCAGCAGCATTCCTCATTGTTCCCATGTTGCCACTGGAGGCTTCTTTATTTTGGTATAATTTGGAGTTGGGCTTTTTTGTTTGTTTCAAAGGAAGGTAGTTCCATTTATGTTTGGGAATTTTTCACTCAGTTCATATGAACTGGAGCATCAGCATTTCAGAAAGATGACACAGAAATATGAGCTTATCCCTCGGCTACTGGAAAAAAGAAACTTCATAAAACTGGTCCACTTTTGCTTTTATGTTTCCCATTAGATGCAGGCATATAGTTTTGATTCCTTCCCAAGATATATGTGCCAATGCCCCATAAAGGAATATAAATCACCCATATACAAAAGAACCCTTACTGCCTGAGCAAGCTCCTTCCTAACATGCAAAAACTCAGCTGTTCTCCATTAGACATATTACGACAGTAATCAGCAATTTAAAACCCTTTCAATAACTGTTAGCCCAAAAGGTTTTGTTTATTTGTTTACTGGCATTGAACGATGGTTATTATCAGCTTTGAATGACATTGAGCATTCATTCCACAGCTCTGTCTGTTTTCAAATATTTGGGGATGTCCTCGTTAGGATGTTTTCAATGCAATTTCGTTCACAGCAATTCCAAAGCACGCGCGCTGTATGTGATCAATTAATTACAGCTTGTAATCAAAATTTTTCTTAACATGCAGAAACATAGACAGCAAATGTGCCTTAAAATGTCTTTGTCTTGTCAGGAAACGACCTCCCAATGTGCTTTAAAATATGTAAATCAGGTTGCGCTCTACGATGAAACATTGCTGTGTGGTTTATCTAAAGAAAGACTCCTCTCTGGAGGGGATGCAGTGATTAGTGCTTTGCATAATTTAATGATGGGACTGGAGCCTGCGGGCTGTAGCTTTGGGCCACCTGACTTCAGGGAATCTGTGATAGCTCCTGCCTTGAGTTTTCTTGGTGGGTACTTTGGGCTGGAAATACAGCAGGTGCTCAGGATGAATTGCAGGGTTACTAAAGGAAAACAAAGACATCTTTCAGCTGATTAAACTACTTCTCTTGCTGGAAGATATTGCACATTTCCTTTCTATTTTTTTCCACACTGGTCCAAGTGACTGTGCAACAATGTTCACATGTCAGTTGAAATTTAAACATCAAACCTCTTCACTTGTCCATTCCAAGTGGCTACTATATGATACTTCTGTTATGTTTGCATGATGTCTACACAGTTGTGATTTTTTTTTTTTCTTAAAGGAAATACTGAACTGGAATCAACCATCTTCAAGTGGGAGGTGAGCTTTGGCGCTATGGCCAAAAGCTGTTTGGGAGAGACAATCTAATCTCCTATCCGCCCATCACAGAACTGTTCCTGTTCGTTTGTCTGCCTCACCTTCCAAAACATCTGGTGCTGGCCTTTGTTGAGATAGTGCAGTCTGCAGGTTAGATCCTGTGTGGTCTTGTCCATTGGGAAGAAAAGGCATTTGGATAAGTGAAGTGGCTGGGAGTAGCAGAAAGACCTGTCTTCAAGGGAGTTATCAGCTGAAGATGATGGGTGGGTTCTCCTGCTTTGTAGACCTGTTTTCCCTGTTACCTGATTTCTTTATGACATGCTGGCCATCATCTTAGCTGGGCTTTCACAGTGAGACAGTCAGTATAGTGCTCCATCACTGTGGGAAAAACAAATCCACCCAGACCAAGCAAAACACTTGAGGAAACATGCTGATGTCTTTTTTTTCTTTTTTTTGTAGATTTTTTTTAATATTTCTGGTGTGTCCTGTATTATCATAGGATCATAGAATCATTGGGGATTGGAAGGGACCTCGAAAGATCATCTAGTCCAATCCCCCTGACACAGCAGGATCACCTAGACCAAGTCACACAAGAACACATCCAGGCAGGTCTTAAACATCTCCAGAGAAAGAAACTCCACAACTCCCCTGGGCAGCCTGTTCTGATGCCCCATCACCCTCACTGTGAAGAAGTTCCTTCTCATATTTATATGGAACCTCATATGTTCCAACTAACACCCATTGCCCCTTGTCCTATCACCAGAACACATTGAGAAGAGACTAGCTACATTCTCCTGACACCCACCCTTCAAATATTTATAAACATTAATGATGTCACTCCTCAGTCTCCTCACCTCCAAGCTGAAGAGACCCAGCTCCCTCAGCCTCTCCTCATAAGGAAGGTGTTCCACTTCCTTCAGCATCCTCATTGCTCTATGCTGGACAGCCTCCAGAAGCTCCGTGTCCTTCTTGAACTGAGGGGCCCACAACTGGACACAATACTCCAGGTGTGGTCTCACCAGTGCAGAGTAGAGGGGAGAAGAACCTCTCCTGATCTGCCAGCCAACCCCCTTATGATCCACCCCAGGATGCTGTTGGCCCTCTTGGCCACAAAAGCACATTGCTGGCTCATAGTCCTCCTGCTATCCACCATGACCTCCAGTTCCCTTTCTCCTAAACTGCTCTCCAACAGCTCAATCCCCAGCCTATACTGGTACCTGGGGTTGTTCTTGTCCAGATGCAAGACTCTACACTTACCCTTGTTATACTTCATAAAATTGCTCTCTATCCAGCTCTCCAGAATGTCCAGGTCTTGCTGAATGGCAGCGCAGTCTGCTGGGGTGTCAGCCACTCCTCCCAGCTTTGTATCATCAGCAAACTTGCTGCCAGTGCACCCTAATCCCTCATCCAAGTCATTAATGAATAGATTGAAGGGTCCCAGTACTGACCCTTGGGGGACTCCACTAAATACAGGCTTCCAACTAGACCCATTAACCACTACTCTCTGACTTCTACCCTGTAGCCAGTTCACGATCCACCTTACTACCCAATCAACCACTTCACTACTGAAGTCAGGATAACCACATCCACTGCTTTGCCATCATCCATGCACCTGGTTATGCCCTCATGAAGGGCTATCAGGTTGGTCAAGCATGACTTTCCCTTTGTAAAGCCATGCTGACTGTTCCTAATGACCCTGTTGTCCTTGATGTGCCTAGAAACCACGTCCAGGATAAATTGTTCCATCACCTTTCCTGGGATGGAAATGAGGCCGACTGGTTTATAGTTACCCGGGTCCTCCTTCTTTCCCTTTTTGAAGATTGGAGTGACATTTGCTATCTTCCAGTCCCTAGGCACCTCTCCTGATCCCCAGAACTTAGAAAAGATGATGGAGAGTGGCCTAGTAATGAGTTTCGCTGTCTCCCTTAGCACACGTGGGTGCATCCCATCAGGGCCCATGGATTTGTGTACATCCAGTTTGCTCAACTTATCCCTAACTCAGTCCTCAGTAATGAAGGCAGGCTCCTCTCTTGCCTCAGCTTCCTCTGGAGTCTCAGCAGTCTGGGTTTTGACATCAGGACATCTCCCAGAAATACAGAGGCAAAGTTGTTGTTCAGTATCTCTACTTTCTCTATAGCCTCTGTCTTCAGGGCACCCACCTCATTCAGCAGAGGGCCTACATTGCCTCTAGTTTTAGTTTAACCTGCGATGTTTTTAAATAAGCCCTTTTTGTTGCCCTTGACCTCTCTTGCAAGGTTTAATTCCAAGGAGGCCTTGGCTTTTCTAGTTACATCCCTACATTCTCTCACCAGAGCCTTATGATCACACCAAGTGGCCATCCATGACGTATAGACTTTCTTCTTCCTCTTCAGTTTGCCCAGCAGCTCTGTTTAACCACACAGGTCTTCTGGCTTCCTTCCATGACTTCCTACCTGCTGGAATGTTGTTGTGTTGTACTTCAAAAAAGTGGTCTTTGAATGTTAGCCAGTTATCTTTGTCCCCTTTACCTGCCAGTACCCTGTCCCATGGGATTTCCCCTAGCAATTGCCTGAAAAGGCCAAAGTTGGCCCTCCTGAAGTCCAAGGTTGTGATTCTGATGGGTATTCTGTTCCCATCACATGAGACCCTGAACTCCACCATCTCATGGTCACTGCACCCAAGACTGCCCTCAACTTTCACAGCTTCAACCAGACCCGCCTTGTTGGTTAGTACAAGATCCAGCAGCGCTCCTCTCCTAGTGGGCTCTTCCACCATTTGCATCAGGAAATTGTCACCAATGCACTGAAGGAACCTCCTGGACTGTGGCTGGCTGAATAGGTCTTCCAGCAAATATCAAGGTAGTTAAAATCCCCCATGAGAACCAGGGCTGATAGCTGTGAAGCTGCTGTCAGCTGCCTGTAGAAGACCTCATCAACTTCCTCATTCTGATCTGGTGGTCTGTAATAGACACCCACAGTGTCACCCATACCAGCCTGCCCCTTAATTCGCACCCACAAACTCTTAACTCTCTCTTCATCCACCTCTGGACAAAACTCAATACATTCCAGTTGCTCTCTCAAGTAAAGAGCAACTCTACCACCTGGCCTCGCTGATCTGTCCTTCCTAAAAAGGACATAGCCATCCATGACCACATTCCAGTCATGCAAGCTGTCCCATCATGTCTCTGTAATTGCTACCAAATCATAATTGCCTGACTGGACACAGATTTCCATTTCCTCCTGGTTATTCCCCATGCTGCATGCATTGGTGTACAGGCATTTCAGGAAGCGAGATGAGCACTGCAGTTTTGCCCTAGGACCGCGAAAGGCCACCTGGTTTTCATCAAGACGAGAGATTTGTCCCACTGGTGCTCACCCATCAACTATCCCACCCCTCTTCAAATCCAGTTTAAAGCCCTCTGAATGAGCTCTGCCAATTCCTGCCCCAGAACTCTTTTTCCCCTCTGAGATAAAACCCTCCCATCTGTACCTGTCCAATCTGGTATTTTATAGAACCAGCCATTATCAAAGAACCCAAAGCCTTGGCTGTAACACCAGTCTCGTAGCCAGGCATTAATGGACTGAGTTCTTTTCCAGCCCATGTCCTCACCCCAAAATGGAAGTAATGAAGAAAATACAATTTGTGCCCCAGACACTTTTACCAAAAGTCCCAAGGCCTTGCAGTCTTTCTTCATTCCCCTCAAGCTACGGAATACAGCTTCCTTCCTGCTGTCTGGAAGATTAGAAGTGGGTAATAGTCAGCTGATCTCACCAGGTTAGGGAGCATCCTAGTGATATCCCTGATTTGGGCTCCAGGTAGACTGCAGACTTCCCTGTGATGAGGGTCAGCTCTGCATATTGGGCCCTCAGTCCCCTTCAGGAGTGAGTCTCCAATAACTAGGACCTTCCTCTTCCTCTTCTTTGTGGAGGAGGTCATCATATTACTGGAAGACCCGCCTGAACATGAGCCAGCAGTGTGCCCAGGTGGCCAGGAGGGCCAATGGCATCCTGGCCTGCATCAGGAATGGTGTGGCCAGCAGGAGCAGGGAGGTCATTCTGCCCCTGTACTCTGCACTGGTTAGGCCGCACCTTGAGTACTGTGTCACGGTTCTGGGCCCCTCAATTTAGGAAGGACATTGAGGTGCTTGAACATGTCCAGAGAAGGGCAACGAGGCTGGTGAGAGGCCTGGAGCACAAGCCCTATGAGGAGAGGTTGAGGGAGCTGCGATTGTTTAGCCTGGAGAAGAGGAGGCTCAGGGGAGACCTTATTGCTGTCTACAACTACCTGAGGGGTGGTTGTGGCCAGGAGGAGGTTGCTCTCTTCTCTCAGGCAGCCAGCACCAGAACAAGAGGACACAGCCTCAAGCTGCGCCAGGGGAAACTTAGGCTTGAGGTGAGGAGAAAATTCTTCACTGAGAGAGTCATTGGCCACTGGAATGGCCTGCCCAGGGAGGTGGTGGAGTCGCCAACTCTGGAGCTGTTCAAGGCAGGACTGGATGTGGCACTTGGTGCCATGGTCTAGCCTTGAGCTCTGTGGTAACGGGTTGGACTTGATGATCTATGAGGTCTCTTCCGACCTTGGTAATACTGTGATACTGTGATACTGTCCTTGCTAGGACCTCCAGTATCAGTTCTTTCTCCTCTATATCCTTGTTAGACCGGCTGTCTTCCAGTAGGGACTGATATCTATTACTCAGTGGCAACTGAGAAGGTCAGCCAGGCAAAGGCGGTGCTTGCCTTCTACCATGGCCCTTCACTTCACTCCACTCACCCCTTCTACTTGAGCTTCTGTCTTCCATCTGAGAGGTGCAGAATACTTGGGCTCTTTGTTTCTGGCTCTTATTTGGCTGTTGTCCAGACTGGTTCCACCAATGTACCTCTATTTTAGCCTTTCTACTTCCACTTGTAGCTTTTCAACCTGATCTTGTAGATGTGCTGCTTGCTTAAGCAGATAATCTACCTGCTCGCACCATACACAGCCAGGAAAACTTGAAAGAGTGTTACATTCCTGGCAGCCTGTCACCTGCATAGCCTCATCTTGTTGGGGGACCTCTGTTTGAGTTCCCACATCCATATACAGTGGTGACCGCAGCCTGGCCTTCCTCTGTTGCAGCGTTATTACCATTTTATTTTTTAAATTTTTTTTTGCCCCCTGGTGGCTGAAGTGGCTAAAGAGCCTGAAGTGGCTAGCGCTGTTGGAGCTTGGCACAGTCTAAGTGCAACCTCTGGTTTTGCCTCCCTCAAAGGTGTCCGGGTCCACACCTTTGGCGATGTCTGCCTGGTAATGCTGCAAGAGTGTCCAAACCTCAGTGGCTGCCTCCCAGCTTCCCGATATTTCCCATTCAGGGAACCCCCAGATCACCCAGAAACCTTGACAAAATAGCATTCGGGGAACAGCGCTCTTGCTGCTGTGTGCAGTCTTCCTCTTAAACCTTTGCATACAAAGACCTCTTTGTGAAGGTTGCAACCTTTGCTTTAGGTTTGGCAATATTCTTCTGAAAATACTACTGTGGAGAAGGGCTGATGACAGGACCCCATGAATTAAAATTACTGTTTTAATTTTGGTGACTGTCTTGAAGCAATAGTAAAATGCTTTGGTCTCTTTTTTTTCTTCTCCACCTGATTTAAACAGGAGAGGTCAGGTTCTCCTTGTACTGCACCACTGTCCAAAGCATTGTAATGGGGGTCTCAGGAGATCTGGTTAGGCCTTCTGGCTTGTCCAGGCAGATTGATACCATCTGGAAGTCTGGCTGGGAAGATGATTTGAAATCTGGATTCTGATATTGGTTTTTTAGTTTTCCATTTTTCTAAAGTAGCTTTTCAATGGAAGTGAATTACTCTAATTGTGTTGAAGTAGCTTGACTGATTCACACCAGCTGAGGGACTGGCCCCTGAGGTCTGGGCTGGATTGCTTTTTCTGTGTCATTTAAAAAAAAAATAAAAGTTTTCCGATTTTTTAGATAATGGAAGCCCTTGGCATCTTTGCATTCACTTTGAGTTCTAGCAGTACTTTCTGGGAATAGTGTGTATTTCTCTGGTGGCTCTGGACACAGACGGACATAGCTTTCCCTCTTCCACCTTCAACCAGGAATGGCAGCACATATTTGATGGTCCTTGCTGAGATGGACCAAAACATCTTAGACCTTTTGCAGCAACAGAGTGAGCAGGAGGCAAAATACAGCTCTCCCTCCATTACTTCTGTGACAGTTTTTAAGATGCCAGGTTGTGAGCTGGGCTGGCAGGGTGCTCTGCACCTCTTTGTTGTCCTGGCTTTTTTTAGTGGGCATAAAACCCAGCACCGCAAGCCTTGGGCGTTTACCTCATGTACCACTATGGCATGGGTGCAACCCATGGGTTTTGTTCCCATTTGAAATATCCTGGTTTCTGTTCATTGACATTTAACACCTAACTGCATCTTTGCTTTAATTTTTTTTTCTCTTTATCTATGATTTTCTTTTTTTATTCACCTTGTTGCAAATGAAGGAGCTAAGTCTAAGTAGCAGCTCCAATGCTTTGTTGTTAACATCTCATCCTGTTTACTCTTAAGGCTAAAGGAATAATAAATAAAAAGGCAAATATACACAAATACAGGAGTAAGGTGGAAGATAGTAAAAGACGGAAAAATAACACAACATCTGATGCTTACAGCTCACTTGCTGAAAAAACAGTTTGCATTATTTTTGTTTGTTGTGAGCTTTAAAGGATGGACCAGATGCTCAGCACATGTGAATTGTGTTCCATTGTACCACTCTCTACCTGGCCTGTTGTCTTAGCTTGCCTTCAATCACAGACTTGCAAGAGTTGATTTTTTTCCGTGGCTGAGCAAGCCTGACCTTTATTAGGCAGGAAGTTAAGAGGAGAAAAAAAGGAAGTGACGAGACACCTGTAGCAACAGGGAGCTGAGGTTTACGTCTCAGGTGCTGCTGAGAAGTTCAGCTGAACCTGATAAATCCCTATGGCTGGGTTAGCATGTGTTGTGTCTACAGGCCATGTAATATGGAATGGCTGAGTACCAGCAGCAGAGATGGTTGGGATGCTCTTCAAAATTACTTGCAAACCAGTGTAGCCTTTGGGTTGTGAAGGGCCTTTTGCCACAACGATATTCTAAAGGCATGTGAAACTTGTTCCAGCCAAGCTAGTCACCAAAAGCAGATAAATTTTCAGCCTAGATGTGGGTGATCTTTGTGGCAGCACTTGTCTGGTGGTGAGGTTTGGTACTTGCCCACATATGAGCAGCCTTCTTGTGAGCACCACCTAGATGTGACTAAAAGTCCTCTGACTTCACTACAGGTTTCTCAACAACTGTGCTATTTCTCCCAGTTGAAGCCCATCAAGTTGTCATAGCTTACTTGGGTTTATTTTTGCAAAGCATTTTTACATGGATGTGTAGGGAGTGAGGTGTCCGCCTGCTGCCTTTCAGCTGCTTAGGACAAGAGAAGACGACATTGTGAATTTCAGTAGTTCCTCTAGGTAAATATTTTACAAAGCTTGAGAGAGTCCTTTGGGGTTAGGAATGATTTGTCCTGTCAGTTCAAAACGTTACTTAATACGAATAAATGCTAATAAAGAGCTTGTAGCTGGCATCAGTTCCCAAAGCACTATGAGTTCATTAGTAATCACCTATGCAAGTGCGAGGCCAGCCAAAACAATCTCCTAATCAGTTATAAAAAGTCTGCAGCACTTGTCAGGAGCTCAGTGTGGGGCAATAGCATTGAGACTTGTGGTTTCTGGCTGAAGCACTAAATCTTTTGTGTGTGGAGACCTGCCAGAGTACGAAGGTCCTTACTCGAATCTGATCTTATCCAAGTTTGGGGTAAGGGAGAAAGGATTGAAATCGAGAACAGTGAGTCTTCAGATAGTTATGAACCTGACTTAAGGTTAGAGCCTTACTTTAGGTTTATCACCGTTATAAAGGGAAAAGTCAATGTGAAAGGTCTTCTGTTTTGTGGGGGCTCATCTCTGTGTTTTCCAAAAGACCTGTCTCCTGTATGCCAGAAGTCTCCCTGCATGCTGTTTCTTATGTGAGTTCAATGGCATGTGTGAGGCTGCCTAAGGGATATCTCAGCTGGTATGTGTTTTTTCAAAGGCAGTCTTCATACCCTACAGGAGGTCTTCCCACATGAGGAAAATCCTGACCTTGCCTGTTGAAGTTGCTTTATGGCTCCTAGCTGGTAGTGCAAAGGGCTTTGCAGAGAGGAACGAGCCACTCTGTCTTTTGTGTTCCACCTAAGTTAGTGTTAAAAATTTTATTTGATATGTCTGGTGATTTAGGACTTTAAAGACCCCCTTGGCCTACCATTACTCATGAGGAAGAATGTCATCTTTCTGTGCACTTAAACGGAAAAAGACTTGAAGTGTCTCCAAAGAACATATTTTTGACTGGGCCTGGAAAGCTAAGCGATCTTTTTCCAGCTCTTAATAGGAGCTGAAATCAGGAAATATCGGAATATGGCTCCTGAAGCGCGTTCTGAAATTAAAGGGTAACACACAATTTTTTGGTAAATGCCCAATTACAGAGCTTGCTATAATGACTAATTAATTGAGAAATGTCTCCTGAGGCTGTTCTGTGTGAGAGAGATAGATGATCCTAGGGGTCAAACCTGTACTGCATGGCTGTGTTTGCCCATCCTGAAAGTGCATGGATGTCCATGCAGTGTGGTGGGATTACCAGTGTTTTATTGCAGAGAGGGTGCCAGCCAGCAGAGCACACTGGCTTGTGCTTCAGTGTCTGCAAAGAGGTACTCCTTAAGACCAGCATTAGCTTTGATCTTCTGTGCTGCCTGTGTTGTGGTTCAGACTCAGAAGAATGTCTATGTCTTGCAGCCCCTTTCTACAGCTTTTTTCCCCCTTTCTCTCCTCAGACCTGTGTTTGGGAGCTCGTGAGCTGATAGGATATGTCAAGTTGTCTTCCTCTTCTGCCAAGTGTCCTGTTTGCAAAGGTGCTATCAGGTTCAAGTTGGGAGCCTTGTTTTGGTGACGCTTCAGATACAAGATTGTAAAGTTAAGGATGGTTGGGCTGAACATGCCACGTGGCAGGAATGTTTGCACTCATCTGATACCAGGCTTCACTCCGGCTTTGGCCAACAGCACAGATCTATTTCTTAGAGAGATGCCATAAGCCAAACTGTGGGGTCCTGAAATTAAGCATTTGGCTAGGACAGTTCTGTTGGTTTGGCATTTTTAAGAAGTACACATGCCCACCCAGCAGCTGAGGCTTCCCCAATGATCAGGTTGTAACTGCTTTGGTTTCACTCTTCTATAAACGTTCATTCTTTTTGTTTTTTTTACCTTGGACTAACAAGCAGAAAACTAAAAAAATAGCATTTTTAAAACTGTCATCAGGATGACAGTGCAGTACTTAGCCTATAAGCATTCCCACAAACTGGGATGGGTTGGAGTAGGCTTAGCCCCTGGTTTGTGAGACCAAGGTCAAACGTGACATACTTCCAGACGACAGATAGTTAGGAGTATTTTGCCAAACCACTTTTCCAAAATTTCTGGTTCTTTGTGCACCAGCACTGTATTTATTTGTGTTGCTGCTTGCAAATGCTGGGATGAAACCTGATGCATCTGCTGTTTTGTGTGGTGAGTGCAACAAAACATGTGTTTGGTATGGCTGGGTATTGGCAACTGCTCATGTTTTGTCTTCATGTTCTTGAGTTTCATATGCTCCCTCAAAGAATGAGAATTGAGATATTCACCTAGATGTCCATGAATGCCTAGTGGGGAAAAAGACCTTCATCCAGATTCTGTATTTGATGGTGCATGAGTGGCATCCAAAGCCAATAGTTAAGTCACAGATTCTGTGAAGCCTTAAGATACTCAGTCCAAGACATACATGTGAGAACTTGGGGGTAACTGCTGAGCAACTATTCTGCAGTTAAAATAAAGACAGAAATACTTCTTGTTTGGCAGCTTCTGTGGTGACCCACAGCACTGCACACATGGAGGTTATGGGGCAGAACATGCACTGGTGTTGCTTAGACTTCCTCAAATCTTCACGCATATGTCTTCTACTCTTTTAACACTGCCTCCACACTTACCTTTCTCCTATGTGGGACTGGGCAGACTGGAGCCAACCCATTGCCACTTTCTCCCTCAGAGAAAATTTTCCACATTGTATGACAGAAAAATAAGAGTGACCAGAATCATCGTGTGAGCATCACATCAGTGTGAAATGAAGGTACGTAACAGTGAAGTGGAGAAGGCTTTCTTGCAATTTGCTATGTGTTTGGTCACAACATGCGCACAGTGAGGTCTCAATTCCACCATGATGTGTTTTTTAAGTAATCTAGCAATGACAGCACTTGTGTTGGTGGTCACTGATGTGTGGTTACCCATTCTTTACTGACACTTCAATTCCAGTGAGCCTGAAGCTTGCCTAATGAGGTTTCAACCTGACTTCAGTTTTGAGTGCCTCAATGCAAGAAGGATGTTGAGATGCTGGAGTGAGTGGAAAGCAGAGCAACAAAGCTAATGAAAAGCCTGGAGGATAGGTCTTATGAGGAGTGGCTGAGGGCACTGGCATTCAGTCTGGAGAAAACGAGGTTGAGGGAAGACCTCGTTCTTCCTTACGACTACATGAGAGGAGATTGTAGAGAAGGGGGATTTGGGTCTCTTCTCTCAGGTCACTAGAAAGAGAACAAGAGGAAACAGCCTCAAGTTGTGCCAGGGAAGGTTTAGATTAGACTTTAGGAGAAACTTATTGACTGAAAGAGTAAAGTATTGGAACAGGCTGCCCAAGGAGGTGGTGGAGTCACTGCCTCTGGAGGTGTTTAAAAACTGTGTAGATGTGGCACTAGGGAAGGTGGTCTAGTGGGCATGGTGGGATTGGATTGGTGGTTGGACTTGATGATCTTGTAGGTATCTTCCAGCCTTAGTGCTTCTACGATTCTGACTTCAACCAGGTACCTTAGTGCCACAGAACTCCTCAATTTAATTGAAATAACTCTGCAAGGCAATCAAGAGTAAATACTCTAGACAACAGAACACAGTTGGTAATATGGAACATGTGATTTATTCTATTTTTTTTAACAATGATCTGGGAAAATGTTTCCACACTGACAAAAACAGAACAAATGTAGGTCAGTGTCTGAAGGAGATGAAAGAAGCCAAGTGTAATGAGAGCCTATTGTTTCATGCTGACATATGCAGGAAGCTTGCAGAGAATGAACATCAAACTAAAATGCAAGAAGGGAAAAACAAAGAATAGAAGGCATGAAAATCATCATACTCAAGAAAACAAAGAGATCAGAAAGTTAAGGGGCTTGCTAAGAAATTTGCACTAGAAGTCTAAATAAATGAGTTTCATATTTCCCCTTCTCCTCTCTCTTCTGCGTTTTTCCTCTGCCATTTGACTGCTAGGTAGCAGGCTCTTCCTCCTTCCAGGAATACTTTGATTCATTTTTTTCCCTATCCTATCCTGCAGATGCCAGGGCCTAGAGAGATCCAGATGGCAAGCAGACCAGCAGAAAACGCCTCTTTGCTTTTTCACTTCTCGCCTTCTTCTGAAGTTAAAAACACATGAAGGATCTATTGAAAAGAACAGACAAGTCTTATTTACTTTTTAATAAGTAAATTTAGTTTACTTATTTAACAGAAGTTAATCCACTGTTCAAACAGCTGGAATAAATATGAAGGAGTAATTCTTTTCTAGTGTTCACTAGTCTTACACTGACGTATTTTGTTGGACTTCAGAGGTGTTTTCCTGACTTTGACAACGAGTATGAAGGATTTGCCCTTTGTGTGTGTTATTTCTGCCACCCATTGTCATCTGGGAACATCTTCCGCAGCTCTGGCCCAGCCAGTGTCTTCTCTAAAATTTTGGAGCACATCCAGGAGACCTAAATCTGTTGTTAGGTCAATATAGAGAAAAAGTGATACCTTCACCAGCAGGGCTGCTCTGGAGTAAAACCTTTGTGACAAGAGACAGAGATATCCTGGATTTTGGTGCATTGATTTCCTACCAATTATTTCCTTTTCAACGACATGTTGGACATGGGAACACCAGAGGTTTTTACTCCTTTGGTAAGAGAAAACTATCTTGGTGGGAATATTGCCTGCCTAAATCCTGTGATACCCCATTGATTTGAGTCATGTCATCCAAGGGCTGGCCCAAAGGGGACTGCCCTGGTGATTGTGTGAGGGTTCCCAGGATTGTCCCTTCCTTAAGCAGGCAGGATATCAAATCTCCACCCTGTCAGTATAACTCCTATGACTGCCTGATGGATGGATGCTCTGTTCTCCTTGTAAGATCTGAATTCACAGTACCATGAAATACATCATCTAATGAGAGGTGGTACTGGGTTGTTGACACCCCTTAAAAGTTCAGTAGTTTCTGACAGTAAAATGTGAGCTCTAGCAAAGAACAAAAAAAGATCTATCTGACAGAGTATAAAAATGAAGCCCAGATTTTTGGGTTATTTTAGGGCACAGGGTGATGATGACTGTTTCAATGCACTTAGTGATACATCTAAATTGATGATTTATGCAGCCCGACATTGACTTTAATTTAGCTCATGTTACAAGTAGAGTAATTCAGTCCTTAATGAAGTGTACTCCGTATGACATATTGAACATGGGATCTGACAATCGGTGCTTGAAAACCAGCCTAGGTTACGTTTTCTTTTGTCATTGGAAGTGGGATGTCCATTCATAAACTTAAACCAGAACACACTGACCTCGCACTCTCTCTGAAGCACAGTGCTGAAGACCGAGACTTGCATTAAAATAAACTTTTCTCATCCCTTGAAAGGAAAAGGAGGGGGAAAACACTTACTCAAGAGCTGTGCTGTACAGATGAGAACGTTATGACATGCACGTGTGTGTATAAACACATTTATTTAGTTTTCTGCTATGCGAATCTATAGAAAAAAAAGGGGTTGTTAGCAAACAGATTTGTGCCTTGACCTATGCAAACCTTTGGTTATGTACTACAGAAGAGAGAGAGAATTGGATATGTCCCTGATTAAATGGACTCAGCTCTGAAGGGGTATGTATTGTGCTTGCATCGGCTCTTACATGGGTTCAGAATGAGGCTGTAGGGTAAGTGATTGAAGAACAGCCTGGTTAGTTTTGGAGGAGTGGGGTGGGGAGGAGGTGTTACGCTCTTTCATTTCAACTGAATGAACAGAGCGGCTCTGAACTATAACTGCGGGAAGACTTTTAACGTTTGTGTGAAGAGATTTGTCCTTGTTTGCATACAGAGAAGGAAGCAAAAGGCTTGAGTTGATTCCAGGAAGCAACCCTTAAAAATGAGAGACTATTGCAGCCTGGGTTAAGCCACAGCTGTCTTGTTTCTCAGTGCAAAAAGTTGTCTTAAAGTATCATGGAAACAGCCTTTTTTTATGTGCAACACTTGTTCAGACACCAACATCATCAGTGTCTTTCCTCCTGGTTTTACAAAGCTGTAAAAGGATGCATTTAGGATTTGAGTGTGGGATTTGGAGTAAAGAATAGAGGTAAGCAAAGCACATCAGCTTCTGGGCAAAGTTGAAAATTACACATTTCCCCTTTTTAAAAAACTTGTAAAGAGAGCAAGGACAGATGTTCTGTCACAATGTGTTTTCTGGGAAGAGGAGGGTAAACGAAAGGACAGGGATAAAATGAGAGAGAGCTTGTCACTTGAAAGCACATCTGGGCTACAAGGGAGGAGTGTGGGAAAGATTTTAGCTGGGGTCAAAATAGCCCAGAGACTGGGCAGCCTGGGTTTTGACTCTGCTGAACATGAAATTATCCCAACCTCCCCTACCAGCTCGAATGCGAGATGCTAATCTAAGTAAAGCTTACCCCTTGCTAACACTTACCTTGCTTTCTTTTTTTGGCATTTTACCTCTAGGCGAGGTACCTACGGTTTGTAAGCCTGGCTCACAAATGAAATGTCCCTGGACGTGTTTCAGAGTTGTGTAGCTGTGGAGCTTAGGGACATGGCTTAGTGGTGGCCTTGGGATAGTTGCAGTAATGGTTGGACTCCATGATCTCAAAAGTCTTTTCCAGACTAAGTGATTCCATGACTTTAAATAGCTCTTGATTTTATATACTTATTAGCTCTTGATTATGTTGTTTTTCGCAGTGCTGAGCAGCCTCAGTGCTCCTTGTCTAGGAAGGGGAACAGGATTTGGCAGTAGGGAAAATAGGCAAAAATTGTGAACTTGCAAATGTTCAGGGAAAAATAAATTCTTTGATAAAGAAGAATTAAAAATCAGAGAACTACAGGTAGGATCCTCATCTCTGAGGATTACATAAATGCTTGTGGAAAATCCATTCAATCTTTTTGCCTTAGGATGTAGTTGATGCTGTATATCTGACGGCTTGCTATTTTCATAACTCTAAGAATTACAAAGAATAGCAAGGGGCAGGGAGTGAGGACACAGCCCCAGGAGTATGACGTCTTACTTTAACATTGGGCACGATGCGGATTTAGTCTTCCAAGAAGCAAATGGAGTGTTATACTTGGTACTAAGCTGGAGAAGTGTTTAAATGTTGGTATTTAAACTATTTGTGTCCTTCTAACCAAATAGTTGATTGATCAAGGGAGTGTTGTTTGACTTTTTGGTGGAGGCCACAGTAATTAAGTAGAAACAAAATACTTCACCAAAAAAAAAATAAAAATTGCAGGAATAGACCACATAATCATATGTCCCAGCTCAGCCCAACACTATACGATTTCATATTTGATTTATTATGTTTTAGGCTGGGAGCTTCAGAAGTGTCTAAGAGTTTGATAGGCAAACCCCAGTGAGATTCTCCTGGCTCCTTTGAAAATGACAGGAATTTTCTATTTACAGCATTGCTAGTGATCAATGGAATTTTTGGGACAGTTCAAGAAATATTAAACAGCCTGAACTTGCTCTTTATGAATTAGCTGGGTGTTTATTCAGCAGCTCATTTTTCATCGAAGAACGGTATTAAAATTTCACGTGTTTGTTATAGCGTTGTCAGAAAGAAATCTATTTCCAAAAATATACATTTCCATCTTCTCGTGCCCCCTTTCCCCCCCACCCTGCTGTAGCTAAGGTTATGTCAACACTCCCAATGTAAACCCCCTCATTTCAAAGATTAGTGATACTGGCATCATTGGTCTGGACTCAAGCATAGCAAACCCATGAAATAACCTCTCTAGGAGCACATTTTGAAATTGCTTTCAGTGCCTTTGCATTTTACATTGAGCAACCTCGTGTACAGAAAGTGGTTGCATTTGGCCTCCATTGCAAAATTGCAGATAGAAGAAGAAAATTGTGCCCTTTTATTTTCATAATACTATTAAAGCAGTTGTGGCCAAGAACTTTAAACTGAATGCCTTGCTAGATTTAAAAATCTTGATCTGCTCAAGCTCAGTACATTTTTCCATAGCATGGTTTACCACGCATAGCAACAACATGAGGGTTCAAGCCAGGACTTTCAGGTGGTGCGTTGTTCCTAATTATTGCCATCTTTTGGGTTCACCTATAATATCTATCTATCTGTCTGTCTGTCTGTCTGTCTGTCTGTCTAAATCTAAAACAAGTGTACAGATATACATTTGCTTAATCTGGAAGTGCTTTGGCGTTTCTCATGGAAAAATAGGAGCCAAACCCTGGATGAAGCTTAGGAATGCCAGTGCAGGGCTGCAGAGTTCACCATTCAGTCCTCCTTCCCTTTCTCTCTGGTTTCCCATTGATGCACTGGGTTGCCCTGTGGAACAAGATGGAAACTGGCATTAGCTGTGACTCTTTTTCTGGTACTACTGAAGTGCCTCAAGAAGCTCTCAGAGCATTGAAGAGCTGCTGCAAGGATCACCTTCACAATTCACTAACTGGACCTTCAGAGGGTTCATGTGACCTGGAGAGGAGGTCAAGGCTGGTCTATCCTGTGCACCCTGGGGTTGCTCCTTGTTATAGAGGCCAAAATGATTTCTTAACACATCTTGGTTCTGTTTACTTGCAACTTTTAATCCTAACTCCCACACTCAACAATAAAGGACTGACCTTCCCTGACTGACAGTCTTTGGCATTGACTGAAGGGCTGAAGGAGGTTGTCTACGGGCTGAAGGAGGTTGTCTACAGGCAGAAGACCAGGCGACTACCCAGCTGGATTTTGCTCTTAAATGCATTACAAGAGACTGGGAGAATGCAAGTAAATATGGCTAGATAGAGACTGTTTTGCTAGTTGGTGTTAAAGGAAAATGTTATGTTACATCAGTAAGGCTTGAAGAGGAGAGTGGTAAAACAAAAAGGAAGTGAAACTTTGACTAAGAGGATGTCTGAGCCCACTGAGCAATCCTGAACAGTAGTACTTGGAAAACAATGGGAAATGCAGGTGAGGCCACTGAAATGAAAAACCTTCCTGGGAGCAAGGGAGCAGGAACAGATATTTTAACACAAAATGGGAATGTGCTGATATGTAATTCTAAACGCTACTGCTGCAGGAAAATAAAGCCTTGCTGAACCTGGAGGCTGAGAGAAAAATAATCTTAAGTGCGGGCAATTCTGAACCAAATTAACTTGTATGGGGCTTTGCGTTTACATGAAGTTCCCTTTTAGAAGGCCTAGCTCTCTAATATGAAGAAAGACACAGAGGGTAGAAGCAGCCACCTCTCATGAGATTTGCCACCAAGGAGCCAAGTAAGGTCAGATTTTATGAAGATGTGGACCTGCCTCTACAGGAGCCAGACTGATCCTCTCAGCTCATACAAATGTGCTTCTGAATGTCAGTTTGAAAACCAGTCTGGTCTTTTAAACATTGCTGATTGCTCTCTTTCCTTTCATTTATTATTGTTTTAAGTAGGGGAGACAATTTCTAGATATTCTTGGATGATGCTCACCCTGAGTTTTGAACATCGTGCCTAGAGTCTCGCTCTGATATTTTTTGCATGACAACAGGATTACATTTACACAATTAATTAACGTTTGCTTGACCACTTTCATCCAATTTCTTTCTTCAGCACATAAAAGAGAACCTGACATAAATTTCTCTTTCAAAACAATTGACTTAGCAACTGCTGACCTTCTGTTCTGTCATCTCAAGGATTGATTGGATATTGTTGAATTGTTTCATTCTGCGGTAATTAAACATAAAATTAATTATGCTAGTAACCTATTATTTCTTTGAACCAAGGACTAAGTCATTTGTTTTTGCTTGGTTACTCTGCAGGTTCTGACATCAGACAGCAAAACCTTGCTGTTACAAACAAACCAAACAGTATAAAGGGAGCAATTTAATAACCGAAATATAATATAAAGACTTCTAATTTCCGTATGCCTGGCCTATTGCATTAGGTTAATATAATTTGATCTATAAATCTTTTAAACCTTATGATTTTGTAATTTAAACCTTTCCTGGATGGCTAATCACACGGGGAAAGAATAATAATAATAATAATAAAAAATAACTCCAACCTAAAAGAAAACATGAGTGAAAACTATACCTTGGAAGTAGATTAAAAAGAGAAGATAGGAGGAGGTTTTGTAGAAGACTCAGTGACTTCTAGTATGGCTGGATATTTCTGTAACTTGCTGATTCTATGGGTCTGCCTCTGTTCACAGAATCATACAGGAACACAGAATCACAGACCATTAGGGATTGGAAGAGACCTTGAAAGATCATCTAGTCCAATCACCCTACCAAAGCAGGATCACCTAGACCAAGTCGCACAGGAACATATCCAGGTGGGTTTTAAACATCTCCAGAGAAGGAGACTCCACAACCCCCCAGGCAGCCTGTTCCAGTGCTCTCTCACCCTCACTGTGGAGAAGTTCCTTCTGATCAGGCAGGTGCTGATGCAGAATTTCCCTTGGTCCGATGGAAGCATTGTGCAATGTGATTACACTGTGAGTATTTGGTGTAGAAAGGAACATCAGGATGACAAGTTGGTGGTATCAGAAAGTATGTGCTCATGGGCACCAAAATAGTATTTTGTGCTTTTCATTAGCATGGGCCATATTAACTTAATTAAGATGATTGAAAGTTATATTGTAGCATGAAAGAGGTACTGAGCCCTGGCTTATTGCTCACCCACAGGCTATAAAACACTACGGCTGACAAAAGTGGGGGTGTTGTGCATGTCTGTGTTCCTAGTTACAAACTCATCTATGTGTTTTGCCCCAAAGTGGGTAGGGATGGTAATCTTGCAGAAGTCAGAACTAGGAATAAATAGAAATGGACAACCATCTGGCTCAAGTCAAAGTTTGGCTCTTCCCAGGGCCAGGTATCAAAGTCTCTGTGGGTTGCGGATGTCCTCTTGCAGACTCACCAGCCTCTTCCTGGGATTCTGCCTCCTGCACCAACATCACACATAAGGCTTTACACTCCAGGAGCACGGCAAACAAAAACCTTTTGATGTCTGTGGCCACTTCAGGTGGCTTTGAAGGTCAGTACTTCATGCCCCTTGACTCCAGCTGGCACTGGTGGGGCCATCAGCCAGGCTTTGCTGCCATACACAGAGGGATGGACAGCTAAGGAAATGCTCCGAGCCTTTGTCTCTCTCCTTGGTTTGTACCTAGAGCCAACTCTGATGATGCTCTCATAGCATCTCCAGGTTGTATGTCTGTCTTTTTCCTTTTTTTTTTCACTTCACTGATTTTTGCTGGAAGCCATTTCTTCCCAACGATCAAATCTCTCTGGTGCAGAGCTAAACTCTTCTGCTGTGACAAGGCATATGTCAGGGAAGTGGGAATCTCGAGCACAAATGACTTTTTAATTGTGTGACTCTGTGTTGCCCGTTGCTGAAAAATGTAGTGGGCAAGAGAGCAATACTTTACAGATCAGGCACAGATACCAATAGATAAGCCCTTTGTTCTCCTTTCCCTGCCCTGAGGCAAGTAATACACTCAGGTCTGTGGACATGGAGCCTAATTTGATCACTCTTACCCCAGTGAAACTATATTGACTTCAGTGGAGACACTGCTTTCTTGATATAAATGAGAGCTAACTAGCTCTTCAGGCCAGTATGTATCACCACTCTGGTTAGAGTGACGTCCAGCCCTCACTGCTGCCTGTTGGTTGGTTGTTGAATATTGCCTGTTTTGTGGCTCCTTCTTTCAAGGCTCATTTTGCACCCTGATATGAAGGAATTTTGGCTAATGAGTTGTGTTTTGGGTGTCTTAGCACTTCTGCAGGAACTGATTGAGTTAAAGTCCTGCCCTTAGCTCACAGTTCGAGTGGGCAGCCTCATTGCCTGCAAGAGTGATGTGAAGATATTTGTGAAGGCTTCTGCAACCCGATAATTGGGATTTTTTTTCAAGACGTTGACCTGAGATCTCTCTGTGTGGGATCAGCCTTTCTGTTTCACACTAAAGGGTGTTTGGGTCTCCCTGACCATTGTTGGCACCCATCTGTTCCCATCCTTTTCTCTTTGCAGATGCACCTTGCTCCTTGATTTCGTACCTCTCCTCTCCAGGGTCGACTCAGAGATGATATGCCTCTGTAACTCCCCATTTGTGAGTTTTCTGTCCTGGGCTCTTTCTGTCTGCCTGCAGAGTCACTGTTATAATTTAATTCAATAATTTAAAGAGACAGAATTGCAGAGACCTGCTCTAGCATCCTTGGTGGACATAGATATGCACATCTCTTTCCTCACAGGCTTTAAGTATTTTCTTTAAACTTACCTCTTACATGTAGGAACACTGGAAGACTCTTGACAGTTTCAGAAATACTTTTTTCAGGCATGTGATGGGTCAGGAGAATATTCTGCAGCTTTTGCATCTCCAGTCTCAAGAGTCATCTGTTATGCCTAGAAAAACTGTTACCTGAGCAAGATTTGCATGGGCCTGTGAAGGTCTCTGTGTTCTCCCAAATAGTCTAGAAAGTGGTTTTCTTGATCTACTTGTAGACTTTGGCATCTTGAAGGGTATGACTCTGATGATTCCTTCTGCTCTGTCTCCAGCAGTCAAGCGTATGGGTCTGTAGAAATCCTTGTGCCCACCTGCCCTGCATGCTGTTCCATGCCAGTTTGATCCAGCTATGTGTAAACCACTTAACAGAACATCAGAATCACAGAACATTAGGAATTGGAAGGGACCTCGAAAGATCATCTAGTCCAATCCTCCTGCCACAGCAGGATCACCCAGACCAAGTCACACAGGAACATATCCAGGCGGGTTTTAAACATCTCAAGAGAAGGCAAGTCCACAACCCCCCAGGAAGCCTGTTCCAGTGCTCTCTCACCCTCACTGTGGAGAAGTTCCTTCTGATATATATATGGAACCTCAGAAGGAACAGTTAATTATACTTTCCAACTGACTGTTGCTAGTTAAAATCTTTGAGTTACTTTTCCTTGTCAGACCTTCTGAAGCTGTTCTTGTGGTCTTATTTGATGATGGAAGGAAGAAAACATCTTAGAAGTTACCTCGTGTGGAATCAGTTGCTACTCCTTAAGGAGCCCTTGTGGCTTTGAAGATAAAGTCCTGACTGCTGACCTGGCTCTGATTAGAAGGGCTACTCTGTATCCTCTGGAGGTCTCTCAGGGGACAAAACTTGGAGACACACACATTGCTGAGGTCAGAAGCAGATAACACACACTAATTTTTGGCCAGTATAGATTAAAATAGAAGTAGGTAATGGAGCTTACAAATCAATTCATAGGCCTCCTTGAAAAATCCCACCTTATGCTTTGCCACTCATGCTTACGGAGGTGAAAGACCATGCCAGTTAGATTCTTGTTTTGCGTTTAGTTTCTCATTTGGAATGAAACTGTAAGGAGGAGAAATTACTCTGTCAGACCTGCTTTGAAAGCAAAGCACTTGGGATTTCCCTCTGGTAACAGGCTGCTGCAGAAAAAGTTATGTCCAAATCAAAGATCAATGTCAATGGTGCTCTATGGTGGACAAAAAGAGACCTCAGTGTTACCATGTGGCACTGGTGTTTTCAGATTAAGATGGGGGGATTAAGGAATTTTACTCAGCAATTTGAGATGCTTTGTAAAGAGTGGAGGAGATTTGAGCTGCTTTGTTCTCAAACCACATGTTAGTGAAAAAGCAAACAGGCACTTAATCCTGACAGACAGCAGAATTTGACATCAGTTTGTCCCTGGAGAGGTGACCAGGAGTTTCCCACTCCTGGCTAAAGTAGTTGTTCCATTTTTTTGTAATTTTTTTTTTCAGAAGCCCCATTCCAGTCTTCAAACACATGGCTGCAACCTCCATGCCCCATATCTAGCAGCTGCAGCTCTTGGTGGGGTCCCTCCACTCCCCAAGAAGGGTTGGCATTCAACACCATGCAAAGGGTGCCAAAACAGTTCCTGAGTAGGGCTAAAATATGGTCTAACCTAAGATAATACCTTTAGCCTTGAACAGGATCATGCCACAAAACCCCTCCAAAATAATAAAAAATAAAACACAAAGCAGCTGATAATTTTCCTGTTTGGGGTTTTGGCTGGTTTCCTGTAACAATAAAAACTAGAGCAGTCGGCATATAGACAGCTGAGTATATACATACTTGTATACTGCCCTCTGACACAAACATTAATGTCTTCTATAGATCTTTGAGGTTCTTTTAAACATCTCGTTACATTTTGAGGTCGTGTCCTCGGAGGGCATTGATGTAAGTATATTTGTAGGAAGAAACAAACAGCTCATTGAATTTGGTTTCCCATTTTAACATACATCAGTTAAATTGAATACGCAATGTTATAGTGTCTGGCAACAAACCCACTTTCTGATGGATAAAATTTGACTTTTCCCCTCTGTGTTTATGTCATAGCTAATATACAAAGATAAAGTGCATATACTACACTCTACATATTTACTGAACTTTGGCAAGTCACTAAGAGCCAGTACTCAAATCAAATTAGAACCACCCAATTTATAAAACACCCTTCCAAACTAATCTTATTATATTCAAAAGGAAACCTCTAGGCTGATACGAAGCCAATCAATAACCCACACTTCCCACTGTGGAGCAAATACCAACCATCCCTTTCCAAGCTCTGGCAAACCTGTTGTGAAAAGCTGCCCTGGTGCATTACTTAAATAAACGGTGTAAATGCCCCCAAACAAGGATAATCTTGGCACATACTTATTTTCTCCGCAGGCAGCAAGTATAAGGGGGGGTCTTAGCTTTGTAAAGGAATCTATTCCAGGTAATTCAATTGCTCTTCCAATTTGTTTATATTCCATTTCTAGCAGCCATTAATTATTTTTTGGCATCACTCTGCAGTCACCTACTAGCCCACATGGCCCAATTTTGATGAAAGGTTTACTTACATTGGGAAAGCAGGGTTGGCCTTTATTTAAAGGTTTAAGTTCTACAAAGATCTCTCATCTCTCTTGCAAAACTGCATTTGTTTGAGAACAGTGCATAACCTGTGCAGGGTTGATTAAATAGTGTTTATTCGCTGTTTCTACAGAGCAATCGAAAAAAAAGGGTTAACTTTTGGCAGCTGGGAGGCTCAAAGAGAAACTTGACCTTCCTCCCTACTTTTAAATTATCATATGGAAAATTAAATTGGCAATACAGAGCTTTAAGTGCCATGTTGGTATAATCATTTATTCCTTGTAACCAGCATGGTATCACTACTTATTCCTTGTAAACAGCATGGAAAACCAGGCAGAAAGGTAGTAGGTTCTGAATAAAAGAACAGCAATTTGCTAATTCCCTTTTAAAGACTAGCAGAGTTCTCAAGCCCAGCTTTGGCACAGGTTTTAATTCAGTCACTCCGTGCTTCTATGATGGTTTATTGACTATATAAGGATCAAATAAGGGGTAAGCTGAAATCAGAAACACAGTATTCATTCATTTAACTCTGCCGTAGTCGAGCAAATTCAGGGTGACTCAAGGGACACAATGTCTTGTAAAACATATGTACTTAATATAAGGGTCATAAAACTTATTAAATTAAAAGCTAGGTTAAAAATAGGATGAAAATTTATGCTGCTGTCTAAAATAGCAATAATTTCCCTTTGGCCTTTCCCTTTCCAACTAATATGGGATCTAGTTTTTCAAAAAAGTAGTCAACTGGCAAAATCTTCATTCTTCACAAGTGAATGCAAGTCACTCTACCAGGTGAATTGTATGACTAATAACAGAGCACAATAAATAGAGAAGGGGGGCTGCTGCCAACTGGGAGGATATATGGCATCATTGTTGACCACACAAGGAAACCTGTAGACATCCATTTATTACTTGAGAAGGAACAGTGGGTTGCTCTTGACCAACCAAGTGCAATGAAAAGCCTTTTTTGACGGGGAGCTAAGGCTGTAAAAAGCAAAAAGAAAACCCCATCCCTTTGATCACTCCATAAAGTTGCCCCATTGCTAGTGAAATGCCAGCCAGGACCCTCTTTCACAGAATCACAGAATCACTACGGATTGGAAGGGACCTCGAAAGATCATCTAGTCCAATCCCCCTGCAACGCAGGATCACCTAGACCAAGTCACACAGGAACACATCCAGGTGGGTCTCAAATGTCTCCAGAGAACCTCCCCCGGTGTTTTAATCCTGGGGGGTACTAGAAGACCCTCTTGTGTCAGTGTTGAAGGGTTACTTGAGCAAGTGCCCAGGGGCTGTGAGACACCAAGAATCCCCTCCTGTCCTTGACAGACATCAGCAAAACCAACGTGCTCAGATGAAGTCGATGTAATTATCCTGCAGCCCTGCAGAATGACAGCAGAATTTAGCTCCTTCGATCAAGGCAACCATTTTCTATTAGAGGGGTGTGTGTGGGGTCTGTGAAAATAAAGCATCGTGACCTAATTCCTCTTTTCTAACCTCTAAGAAATCAAAGTGATGCTGGGCGAACCTTGACTCATGACAGTATCCAGACCATTCCTAGCAGAGACCTCCTGTAATACTTGCCCAATGGCATAAGCTGATAAGGAGGGATGTGAAAATGTTGGATGTCCTGGGATTTAAAGCTTTATTTTTTATTTTAGTTTCTTCTGGCCTCTGAAACTGCATCATTAAGTTTTTGTGCTTTTTTGCCTTGTTGTTGTCTGAATGAAAAACAAATCCTAAAATGATGAAATTGTTTCATTTTTAGACACCACTTTTTTGTGTTGGCTAAGTTAAGCTTGTGCCTCCCTATTTTGTTGCAGTTACCCATCCTCTCTTGTTTTGCCAGTGGGCAGGGCAAAGACCACCCTTTTTGGGGTGTTTTCACACCACTGGATGACAGAACCAGCCTTGAATCCCACCCCCTGTGCACAGTGAACTTTTGGGGATTTTTTAAAAATGTTGTTTAAACAGTGTTGCACCCAAATCTGTCACCCGTGACCTCATTAAGTTGCATTTAATCACACGGGGATGCCCATCAGGCCTAGCCCCATCATTTCCTCAGGAATTTTACCCTGATTTACTTAATAGTTCTCCAGTGCAAAGCAGGAGACCTCCGGGTGCTGTTCCCAGTGCGTGGTGGGTTACTGGCATTTATAGCGTTTTAAATAAACAGAGTTTTGCAGGCATGTTTGTTTTGAAAAATAAACTTCTGGGCAGAAGGAGCCAGTTCATGTCAGAGCCAGATTGGTAGCGCTTTGGATTTCCCCAGCAAATGGGAAGAGGTCAGGTTCTCCTTTTCGTTTTTCTTTTACTTGGTGGGGGGGCAGGATGGGTGAGAAGAACAAAAAAATCACCTTTCCCCCCTTCCCTAAATAATACCTAGGATTTCACACCTCCCCTGGAAGCAGAAAAGCCTGAAGCCAAAGTTCTGGATTGTCAGGGGGTACTTTGGGAAGAAAGTCAAAGGAGGTTTTTGTTCCTCTTGGGCAACGGTCTTCTGTAGAATTCAATGGATTTTCTCTTCTTCCTAACTTGAGACAGTTTTTAGAGGGTTGAAAGCCAACCCTAGCCATAGTCTGTTTCTTTCAATGACTGTCTTTGTGATAATTGCAAACTACGGACTGTGATGTGGCCCCTTTGACTGTTAGTCTTGCTATGGGTTGGACAGTGGCAGTGGTGACAGCTTGTTGGGACAACAAAGGGACAGACACTATCGAGGTCATAGCAGATTCCTTACTAACACTGGGCTGGATTTTTGCCTGAAGTGGAGCTGCTCTACCAGGAGGAAAGTCTGAGCAAAGTTGTGAGTTAGTGTTTACATAATGGTTGTCTGAGAAGTAGAAGATTGAGATTCTCCATGCTCAGCTTGACCAAGTATGACACTGTGCATATATATATTTATATAAATACATACACATGAGTTTGTTGCCCAGTGCTTTCTTGTTATTTAGGGGAATTGCAGAGTGGTTGGGATTGGAAGGGACTTCTGAAGATTATCTAGTGCAGCTCTTCCTGCACTACAGCAGATCCCTCAAGAACATGTCCTGAATGTCTTCAGAGCAGAAGGATCCACAACCTGTCTAGAGAGCCTATACCAGAGCCACCTTCATAAGTAAGTGAAAATGTGGCAGGGGAAAGGATGGGTCCACTTCTAGGACCACTTCCTTGCCCTAGTGTTGTATCCTCAGTTTTCTATTTGACCTTTCACAGAAGACATTAAGCTTGATAGCACAGCATGCAGTCAGGGACACTAATGCAGGTTTTTTTACAGAGGGAAATATTTTCCCCACACGGTGTCTTGCACATTGTTACCTTCCTCAGAGAGAACTCAGCTTGATCCCCAGTCTCCGAGAAGCACCTTGTGCTGACATTTTATTTAGATGTGGTGCTTAGAGATATGGTCTAGTGCTGAACTTGGTAGAGTTATTGATGGATGTGATGATCTTAAAGGTCTTTTCCAACCTGCGCCTCTGATTTTAGAGCTGAACTTTCAGTCCTGCTGAAAGGAACATAAAGTGTTTACCTGCACTGTGCTTGGTGCTGCTTCTTTCTCCATCCTCTGTTACAGAGCTGGGCCACCACGGTAGGGAACAAGAGCCCTCCCCTATCTGCCATGTTATTGTCCTCTCTTCAATAATGGAGACAACTTAGGTGGACAAAATGAAGGAACATCTAGTAATTTCATTCCCTTTGGTCATTCTCAATTGCAGTCATTGTCTTAAATGTCTACTGAGGTTATGGTTGCCCTGCAGTACTTCAGGAGGAGGTTGGTAAGGGTGGTCCTGGTGAAACCTGGTGGGTGCAGTGGGTGTTTTCATGCTTATCAGATTGGAGGCAGTGAAGCAAAACAAGGTGTTCAAACTTCTGAAGAGATGGTTCTTGAGAGCCCTGGGGCTGGACTGCAATATGAATCACTTGTTCGTGGGAAGGGTCACCAATTAATTAGCAGCTTTATTTAAGAAAAAAAGAAAGGAACTGGCAGCTCTTCTGAAATTTAAGTGTGTTGTTCATGGTGTAATTATAGATGAAATATTAGAGAAGTGGACTAATTACACAGAATGCACTTGAGCCCAATTAAAATAGCATCTGCGGTGAACGTAGGGGTATTCGCTTTCGCTAATAAGAAATACTTTCTTAACAACAGAAAATAAAATAGCTAAATTGGATATGCAGTGGAGATTATAAATATCCTATTAGCATATAAAATGAGGATTAACCTTATTTAATCACTGCTTGCTTGATCATCAAAAGTCATGTTTCACCTCTATAATGTAGCTGTATCCTCCTGGAAAAAAAAAAGAAAAGGCAGCATATTAATAAATTTAGCTAATTAGGTGATTTTTCTCATCTGCTTAACAGAGCTGGTGGAGGAAACTAGCTGCCCCTAACCACTTCACTTGACTCTTCCTCATCTTATGGGAAGCTTAAGTTTATTTCCAGGTGAGACTGTCTATATATAGCACCGAAATCTATACAGAGAGTCGTATATGGGATCCTGGCCTGTATGGCTTGGTGAGATCCACCATATCAAAGGTGACTGAGTTATGAAGCTGATAGCAAGAGAAAAGAGATGGGGAAGATGATGGATTTTATCCTCTGCAAAATACAGGTCTACCAAAACTTTGCCACTCAAGGACCCATTCTAATTTGAGCTCGGTGAATCAGGAAGGGGGTCGACTTGGTTTGCTGTGGATCTGTCACCATCAGTGTCCCTGAAAGCCAGCTGGTGCTCTGAGGATGCTGTGGTCCCGGCACGGTGGGGAGAGGTGCTACCTGCCAGCTGGCAACCTGGCTGTGCGAGCTGTGGCCAAGGGGAGCAAAGCAGGGAATGAAACACTCTGACCTCCAACCTCTGCAATAAATATTCAGATGATGTGCTAAGCACAAAGGGAAAGCAGCTTGAAGCAAGAAGAGGACTTAGAAGGGAAGATGTTGGAATAGTTTTCTGGTTGTGTCCTGTAGGAAGTGAGTTCTGCCTGCCATAACCAAGGGCTGCTTAGCAGGATTCAGAGTTGATCTTACTTATGGAGCTGTTTTGCCTCTAAATCCATTGTGCTGCCCCTCAGCCAGATTTCTGTGTGGCAGCAAATGGGTGAAGTCATGATGGGGCAGGAGTGAGCAACCCTATGAGACTTGTGCAGCGTGCTCTAACCCCAGGCAACTCTGCTCCTTGGTTGTGTCCTTTTTCCATTAACATCCTTGTGAGTTTTCCTGGCATGGGGGCTAGTGGCTGATGGCTTGCAGAAGCTGAGATTTAAATGTGCCTGTTCAAGCATTCCCAGAGGAAAAAACTTGAGCAATATCACCCTTGCAGCACTGAGTGCACATGTTCGAGGGCTGGTGGCTGTAATACAGGCTCTTGACTCACAGAATCACAGAACATTAGGGTTGGAAGGGTCCTTGAAAGGTCATCAAGTTCATTTCCCCTGCCATAGCAGGATCACCTAGATCAAATTGCACAGGAACACATCCAAGAAGGTCTTAAACATCTCCAGAGGTGGAGAATCCACAATCCCCGTGGGCAGCCTGTTCCAGTCCTCTACCACCCTCCCCGTGAAGAAGTTCCTTCTCATATTCATATAGAGCCTCCTATGTTCCAGCTTGCTCCTTGTCCTATCATAAGATGACACTAAGAACAGCCTGGCTCCATCCTCTTGACATCCACCCTTCACTTATTTATAAACAGTAATGAGACTATCCTTCAATCTCCTTTCTCCAAGCTAAAGACACCCAGATCTCTCAGCCTTTCCACGTAAGAAAGATGTTCCACGCCTTTCATCATCTTTATGGGTCTGTGTTATACTGTCTCCAACAATTCTGTGTGCTTCTGGAACTGAGATGCAGTTTCACCAGGGCAGAGTAGAGGGGGAGGAGAACCTCTCTTGATCTGCTAACCACCCCCATTCTGACCCACCCTAGGACACCATTTGCCTTCTTGGCCTCAATGGCACATTGCTGGCTCATGGTCATCCTGCTGTCCACGACGGCCCCCAGGTCCCTTTCTCCTACATTGCTCTCTAACAGGTCAGTCTCCAACCTATACTGGTACCTGGGGTTGTTCCTGCCCAGATGCAAGACTCTACACTTGTCCTTGTTATAGTTCATTCAGTTTCAACTTGCCCAGCTCTCCAGCCTGTCCAGGTCTTGCTGAATGACAGCACAACCTGCTGATGTGTCAGGCACTCATCCCAGCTCCAACTAGACTCTGTCCCATTGACCACTAATCTCTGGCTTCTATCTTGGCTCCTTGGCTTAAGGTTGATGTAACCCCAGCAACCTACCTCAACATCACCCCAGCCCAGGGACTGTTTTAGCTTTGCATTGTCTGTGTGTGTTCAGCTTTGGTGAAGTGTAGATGTTGTTATCAGAAAAATCTCAAAATTCAACCCAAATTGAGCCCAATACCAGCACCTTGACATTAGTGTTTAAAATGAATGAATTGGTTTTCTCAGCTACAGCAAAATGGCGGTGTAGGAAGCTTCATATTGATTTGCAGCAACTCTTTATGAGCCATCCCCACCAAGCTCCTCTGAAGCATCATCTGGCTTTTGTCCTGACCCTGGGCAGAAGTGTGATTTTATTTATATTTTTTCCTCTTGCTTCCACAAACGTTAGTCAAGTGCACCGAGGGACAGAGGGTTTATTTATCGTATTCAAGGAGCCACAATTGGACGTTTCGCAACAAACCGGGCTCAGCCTGTAATTTACAGCAATGGGGAAGAGCACTCTGCTGGCATGGCCCTTGTGTTGCCAAGTGTTGTGATGGTTGCAATGATTTTTCCTTACTGCCACAGTGCCCGGAGCAAAGTGTTCATAAGCGTTTCAGCTTTTTTAAAAAAAAATTTTGTGTTGGTAGTGGCAGTTGAGGGCTTTGTTTTCTTGTATTAAGAGCAGCTTTCCATTCCTTAGGGCAGAACAAAAGAGCTTGGAAGCATGTTCTCAGTGTCCCCACAAAGACTCCAAAGGCAGAAGGATTTTAGATTTTTTACTTTTTTTTTTTTAAAGGAATCTTCAATTTGTTTTCCCACAATTGGTTTAAGTCACTCTGGCAGGAGTCCATTTTCTTTCTTGTCTGATTCATGGATGTTGAAGATGGGCAATAGTACCAGAAGCAGTGGCCACCTCCATGTGGTTTCTGCTGAGCTCTGATGGGCTGGAGGTGGGGCAATGCTGCTCAATTTGATCTGCAGAAAGATTTGGGCTAATGTAGAAGACAGGCACTTTTGCTGACGCTGTTCCTATCTTTAAATCTTTTTTACTGCTGAGGGTTTTAGGACTTAATATCAGTTTTTCTCTTAGTGTAGGAAAACTTAGTGTATTTTCTTTTTTTTCACTTATAACAGGACTAAAGGAACTGAAGTGTGACTGTAGGTCGAAATACTAAAATCTAGGTGGTCTTACTTCACTTCTCTTCCAAATTCCCACTTTCAGCAACTGCTGACAGTGACACAGACCACCTCCTCATTTCTTGCCTGCCACTTTGCTTTTGGTCCTAGAAATCACATTCAAGTGAAGCCCTCAGAGAAACACAGGAGGCAAATTGAAAGTGACTGAGAATAAAATAGCCTTGGCCACGCAGGGGAATTTGAGGTGTTGC
>VXBP01000490.1:4816-47047 GCA_013400115.1 Rhinopomastus cyanomelas | reverse complement strand
TTGGGGTGTGCTAGGGGTGATGTGATCGAGTCCAGAAACATGGAAAGGAGAAAAGTCTATGGGTGATCATAACATCAAGAAACATGAAATAAAGTCAGCAGCCCAGGGTAGAAATGCAACTTCAGGGACTTCCACAGCAAAGAAATGAAAGGAAATCCAAAAGGGAATGTAAAATATTTTTCTAGCTTCGTGGCTGTTTATACGGTGAGAAATCTCTCTTTAGGCTCTGCTTTTAAATTGTTTATGCTTTATTTCACTGCCCCTGTACCTAAATCTTGGTAATATTCCTGAGGGCAGAAAAGACAACCTGGGAACTGTAGTTGCAGTGGCAGGAGAGTCAAGCACTGCTTTCACACGGCTACAGCCAAAACACTTCCTTTATCTTTTCCCCTCTCCTGAGCATCGGTGCACTAGGCAAACTCCTCAATAGCAGCTTCTTGCCTTGTCTAGCGGGACAAAGAGTTAAACCAAGCCAAAGCCAGCAGTTGACTTTTATCCGTATATATCCAGTTAAGAGGAACTCTCAGCTCCTCAGGAGTTGTTATTCTCTGCAAAGAGAGAAAGTTTGGAAAATGAAGAAAATCCCCAATTGCCACAAGTATGTGAGGTTTGGGTCCAATGTCCCATCTCACAGCAGCTCTTCTTCAAAGCCATTCATCTTGTGTTCTTCTTTGCCTTCAAAAATGAAGTGATCACATTTCCAGAAACACTAGGCAGCTCTCTTGGAGATCCTGTATGCTCAGACCCCGGGGCTAGAGTTGCTGCTGCCCCTTCTGTGCTTCAATGGCTGGGAAAACCTCATTTGACCACTTCATTAAGATTCCTAAATCAGTCTTGGACTGATTTGCTAGCTTGACCTCGGCCACTGTGGCTGTTGGTCACTAGTGATCATCCCTTCGAACTCTTCCATGGTAAGCCTCCTTGGAAGAAGTTCAGCTTTGCCTTGGAGTTGCTACGTGATGGGCAAAGGATCCCTTTGTGACACAGGGTTGTTTTTATGGGGGAAAAGCATGAGCCAAGATGTTTCAGTGGTGGACAAGGGGAAGGGATAGGTCATTCCCTGAGATGATCAAAGGAGCAGAGAGAGGAAAGCGGGACTTGTCTCGCTGCCTCTGCACTGTAATTCATGGCTTGTTTTCGAGACCTATCATATGATTTCTTCCATAACAGGGGAGGGAGGACTCGGTTAAATTGTAAATGACTGTTACTTCAAGTGCTCAGAGGAAATATGGTCTTTCCCCATGGAGCCCATACATTATTTCCATGTAGTTATGGGGCCTTGCATTTCCTGGAACTATCATCCAGAAACTATCATCCAGACCTTAATTCTCCTCACATTAGATCCCTTTTAAAATCGTGAAGCTCTCTTAATCAACCTTTGTATCAGTGGCAAATTTGCAGTATGACCTAATCTGAAAGATGTCTCAAAGTGCTGACTCAAAGGGTTGGTGACTAAAGGCCAGTCATTGCTGCTGTGACACTAATGTGATGCAAAACAAAATCGAGTTGCATCAGCTGAATGTTAGTTTGCAAAAAATATTAGTGAGTGAAGCCACTTGCCCATCATCTTTTATTTATGCTTCTGAGATTTTATACGTTTTGAGGTCTGAAACGATTCTAAAAACAACTTGTGGAGGAGAAGGCTGGAAGAGACTCTTTAACAGTGAAAAATCCCGGTCAGATCTATACATCTAGGCTGCATCGTTTGCACTTCATAATCTTCTGCCTTTTATAGAGCAGGAGGCAGACACATTATTTTTGAACTTTTATTAAAATATTTATACAGCAACAGATGAAAATCCTCACCCTAATATGTCACTTCGCATTTTTCGGTTACGTTCCAAGTCTTTATCTTATTTTTTTCCTTCTCTAATTGACATGCAGCTGATACTCCTTCACTCTCTGGATAAGGAACTGTCTTAAAACGACTAGCAATTACTTTGGGACTCAAAGAAATAAAAAAGGAAAGGAGGGAATTTGGGCCAGAAATTTTATGGGGGGGTGAATAAAAGTCCCTCAAAAGGCAGGAAAAAAATCCCCAGTAATAATAAATTCTATTTAACTTCTCATAAAAGAAAGAGTGAGTATAAATTACTGCGATTTTTTTTTAGGGTTTTTACTGGGGTATCGTGTTAAATCTTTTTTCTCTTTGAGCTTCTCTTTTCCCTGCTTTCTTTAGGAACCTTATTTATCTGTGCTGGAACAAACTGGCTAGAGAGAATCAGAGTGCATTTCTTAGTCCTTTTGTCAAGTATTGGCTGCTAATTAACACTCAGAAGAGTTACTTAAGAATCAGGGGTCTTGGGATGAACCAACTCAGCAGGAACTATATTTCCCTTTGCTTGCTTTAAAAAAAATTATTTAATTTTTAAATTGAAATGTCAATAATGCAAATCATCTCATACGTGCTGATCAAATGACTTTGCACTGAAGTGGCTGAAAACCAGCTGCACACACGCACCCGAGTGAGGGAGACAGGCCATTAATTTAAAATTTAGAGGACCAATAAGTTTTTGATAGCAATGGGTGACTGTGCTAATGATTATTTAACTCGCTTCATGTTGGGTTAAATACGTATGGCTCTGTAAAACGTAACGCCTTGTGGTAGTGAGACGAGACTTTTGCCTCCAAAATGCTCTATTCAAAGCCCAGGCTGGGGAGGGTTGGGGGGGGGGGAAAGCTGTGGGGTTGTAAAAAAGCAGTTACTGTAAGATAGCACATTGCAAACAGTTATGAAGTAGAAACTGCTACAGTTAAAGAAGCAAATTTTGCCATTGCAGGAAAAAACCCAATAAAGCACAAAAACCCCCAAAATATTTTTAGGTTTCCCCTTTGCTCCTAGTACATTGAGAGTATTTATTGATGGTGGGGAGTGGAGCTGGATGTTTGATGTTTTACCTAGTTATTCTCATCCTTTTTCTTGCTTTTATTTATTTCAATTTATCTATGCTTGAAACACGTATTTCTATGATATGATTCAGCGGGATTTGGGGTATGTTTGTGTCTTTTGAGCTTGAAGGGACTTCTGTATGAATCATTCAATAAAATACTGCTTGTTGCTTGGTGTTTTTTTAGGTAAAAGGCAATGCCAATTCAAAGCAAAGGCGAGCAACCTAAAAAGAGAAGGTAAGAATAGCAGTACAGTTTTGATTCCCAGTAAATGATTTGCAGACCTTTATTTCTTTTTTCTTCAAACATAGGACTAGGTTCTGTGGGGTTTTATTTATTTGTTCCTAAAGGGACTGCACTTGCTAAATATCCCCATTTTGGGTTATTAGTGCTTTATGCGGTGGATTTGTTTAGCAACAGTAAGTGCTGCCGTTGGTGAATATTTTGTGTTCTTCAGCTCTCTGAAGAAGGTGCAGGTAGGAATCTCTAAACCCTGTGGTTGAGGAGAGGATGGCAAAATAACGGCTAATGATCCAGAAGCTAGCTGAAATTCTAGACAAAAACTAAGCATAATCAATATATATATATATGTACATAAACAGAAGAGAATTTTTTTTCCCTAAAATAGAAAAAAAAAGGCAATGAAAATTTATGACCTTAACATTCCTTCAGGGTCAAGCAATTTATCAAATTCTCTCACTTTCTGGTTTCAATTACACAGCTATTGTGGAAGGAACTTATTTTAGCAGGTTCATTTGCCTCAGTAGGGAATACAGGACTTTGGCCTAATGCTTCACCTTTAGTGCAGGCCATTTGAGCCTTAGAACAAATACCAATCATCACTCTTTGGGTAAAAAAATAAAATAAATAAATAAAATCTGCATCGTCGTGGCCTACTGGAATGGGGTTTCTGTCAAGGTAAACGGTTGTCGGCAGTGACTGTGGTGGAGTGGCGATAAATCCCATTTTATTGCTGAAAAATTCCAGCTTCTCTCCATGCCTGACAGCTCCCCACATTCTCGTACCCATTTGGGCAATTTCTGCACTATGTCCATCTGGTTCTTATTACCTTTCAACCTGCCAGTGTCTGATCCAGAAAAACTGCAGGTCAAAAACAGGGGAAAAGGAACCAAGGCGATGGACAAAACAGAGAGAGGGTGATTGAGAGACAGAGCCAAAAAATTAAAAACAAGATTTTAGGTGAATAAACAAATTTAAGGGAAGTTACTACCTTAACTCTGAAGTTGCCAGCAATGTCCTTACAAATAGAAAACGAAGCAGGTTAAAATCTAAATCCACATGCTCCAAGCTTCTAAAATGTCACCCAATGTTTGATCTTCACCCAGGAGACTAGTGACATCTGCCTAAATAAAACCTGTCAAGAGAAATGGGGAAAGCCAAAGACTGAAGGTCTCGATGGAGGAAGTCCTGGTGTGTCCCTTAGTCTGCAGTTTTTTCCGCTGCTGGAACAGCCTTTGGTGCTAGGAGGGTGAGACTGGCCTCCAAAGGATCTCTTTGGTGTTGCAAGTTGTTGGAGAAGGTCAGCCAAAGTGCAATTAAAGTGTAATTTGGAAAAAAAATAATTAGGCTAGCTTCATGCAACAGAAAAGAGAACAGGAAAGCAAATCTTCACGTTCGTGCAAGCTTTCCCCTCACCTCTGAATCTAGACTTACCTTAGGAAGTTTGGTTTCTTCTCAAAAACCCTCTATAAGAAGTAGAATGTAAAGTTTGGAATTTAAAAACTAAACAAATTAGCCAAGGACAGTGGAAATATTAAGTAAAAATGAAAAGCAAAACCTCACAGAAGTAATTCTTGTTTTTCTTCTCCCAGTAAATCCTGTAACATGCGGTATTTGTCAAGGGCCCACCAGTGCTATCGGGAGACCCGCCTTGATCCACCAACTAAACAGCCCTCTGAGAGAGCCTGGTGAGTTTATTTGCAATTCCTATGCTTATTCTGCCCAAAACACTTCATATTCCTTCCAAAACACTCCTCACTGTACTCTTTTCCCCAGTAGAAGATCGTTGCTCTGGACCTGCAGTTTTGTGTTAGTTTTACACAGGTTCTTTCTTCCTCTTGCTTCCTGAAGATGCAAGAAAAATGAAACCAACATTTTGGACCTTTCTACTATCTTCAGACCTTTGAATTCCCACCAGAAGGAAGCTTGGAGCATGCTCTGCAGTTCATTTTGTGATCCTTCGTGAGCAGTGCTCTTGAGCATCGTACGTTGTGCATCTCACGTACATAGGACATGCTGGTAAGTGTAATGGCCTGATGGAAATGGTGATGGTGATGGTATTTTAGGAAAGATGCTCAATAGTTCATAGGAACCTGTTGGCTCACCGAAGCTTGAGAATCGGCAAATTTGGGTTAAAGCTTTCATTAGAGTTGCAGGAGCTTGTTGGCACTGACCAGGTGAAAGGACAGAATATGAGTAGAAAGCAAGAGGTGGGGAGAGTTAGGAGTCCTTACTCTGGAATGGGTCACCTGAAAATGATACAACATGTGACATGCAGCACCCACCTGTCCTCACAACTTCTCCCTTCATCCACTGTTGGTGCATCCATTCAAAATAAGGACTTGGGGGATGAAGTTGCTTTTGGGAATAGTCTTCTTCCCTTTTGGTTCTGTAATGGCCCTGAAAAATCTGACCGCCTGTGGTTTGTGTTTGCCATGCATTACAGAGTTACATTTTTCAGTACTATTTTCAGTGTGCCTTTGTCTTTGTTCAGCTTGTGTGGCCACACAAGGCCACAAACTCATATGCCAAGCAGTAAGAGTATGGTTTGAGACACCTAGGGAAGCCTTTGTTGGGTGAATGGCTCTCAACCACACTGGCTGATTTGCTCAAAAACAAAGAGGCTGATGACAGGGAAAGCCCTAACTTCAACAATAAAAGTATGTCAGCATGAAAATGGTTAATGGTGAGTATTATAGCTTCAAAAGAGCCCATTGGCTACCCCTAAAGGATGCCCTGCAATTGTTAAACTCATCAGATGCAACTACCCCTCCTCAGCTAGCCCCTTACATTTGTCTGGCTAACAGTAAAAAAACCCCAAAACTATAATAAATCGGTACCATATGTTGCCAGACAAGAATAAGTGATATAAATAAAGAGTCAAGAGACGTAGCCCCTTAAGAACAATGTGTAAAGATTTAAACTTTCAATGTATTAGTTAAGCTAGGAACATTTTAAGAGTGACTTGAAAGTGGTGTGCTGTTTGTTTATCTCATTCTTCCTCTTATTATTTTTTTTGTCCTTCCTTCCTTCTCTTCAGATTGCATTTTAAATCAAAATGTTCTCCATGACTGACTGCTTTACAGCACTAGGGTAAGTCCCATTTTTCCACAGCTTAAACAAAAACTATGCCTGAGAAATCTATGCCGGAAAGGCATTTTGTTTGGGTTTTTTGGTTTAGGAAATAAACATGATGGTGTTGGGAAAACAGCTTCCCTTTTATTTGATATTGCTTTTCCTTCTTGCTAATTTTTTAATCCAAATATTCGAAACTGTGACTCTGCAAACCCAGCTACTATGAGAAAGCCAATTCTTCGTGTCCAAACTTGTAATAAATTAGCAGAGGCAGCAGTAAGAAAAAGAAAGCATGAACCAAAATATGCTTTGAGACTTGGCTGGAAATTTTATTTATCTTTTTTCTTTTATTGAGACATCCTGTGAAAAATGGCATAAAATAAATAGTTTTACAAAGCAACTATATAATCAATCTCTAAATGTGAAGATAAATCAAGGATTTCATTAACTGCTGGTAGCAAGTTTAAATTGTAGTCTTGTCCATAATGTCTATCTATCTATGTATGTCCAAGTTATATTAAAAACCTTTAAATGGCTTTGTAATATCAGCTACATCTAGCTATTATAATAATTAATGATACTGTTTTATAAATCAATATATGTATTCTTGATAAATTCATATCCAGTTAATGGTGTAATTTAAATAAAAAATTAATATAATAAAGGACATACTGGAATAGGCAGGAAATCTTTAAAGGTTAAGAGGGAAATTTGTCTAAATTCTTTTCTTTGTACCNGAAATTTTTTTAAATTTTTTTTTTTGTTCCTTTTTTTTTTTTTTTTTGAGAGAAGCCTCCATTGAAATTCAGCTGAGAGCCGGCTGGCTCTTCGCATCGCCCTCTCGCCATTAGTTTTGTGTTAACAGCGCTCGGGGAGTTTTTCTGCAGCCAAAGGGAACGGGAAAGCTCCTCCAGTGAAGTGAACACTTTTTTCCTCCCTGGATCCTCGTCCTGCTGCAGAGCTGCAAATAAAACAAACAACTGAAAATAAAATCACTGCCAGAATAATGGCAAAAAGACTTCTTTTTTTCCTCCCCCCCACATGATTGTGTGTTTGTATTATTGCACAGATATTTATTTATTCTGTAGTGTCATTAAAAAATTAAAAGGGAAAATATGACCCTTTTTATCCCAGGCACAAAGTACAGGCGGAGAAGCATGGAAACTGTTTGGTGTAATGAAATGCTGTTCTTTATCTCTTGTTTAAAATACAGTTAATCCCCGTTTATTCAGCAAACACATCGAAAAGCAACTTGGAAGGGGAAGAAAAAATATAAGAGAAAAACAGAAAATCGCCTTTTAAAAAATATTTGCAGTGGTGAGAAACCGTGGCTCTGTTCCTCTTGCTTTTTTTTATTTGTAGCCGGGAAGCACAAAATGTATCCCTAACAATAACAGGGGAGTTTAATAGGGAATATTGATTGTTCTTCCCCAAACTTTTGATCTCCAAAGTTTCAAACAAAAGCCCGGCTGCCTGTTTATACACCAAATTTGTTTGAAGGATATCTTTTCCCAAACGATGCGAAGCACAACGCTTTGTCATCCCTCTAGACACAGGACAGAAATGTCATTTTAATCCAGCCAGAGGATTTTTTTTAGGGCTTTTTTTCCACTCTCAAGGCTGCTCTGCCTTATTTAGAGCAGCAGCAATCTGCGCAGTTTCTTTTGACACTGATGGGTATTTCGAAGCCCCTTACGCTGAGGGGAGGGATGAGGGAGAGAAAAAGGAACTCGCTGTGGCAACACGGCTCCATGAGCCGTCACTTATTTGCTGGAAGTTTAGGTTGCAAATGGGCTTGAAATGTAAAGGGTGGGGCAGCTGCCTTTAGGAACAGAGGGAGAAAATGGAGAGAGGACGTCAGCACTAAATTCTAGCAGAATATAGGGGATGCCGACACTGAAATTGGATTTGGGTTTGCAGTGCAGACAGGAGCAGTAGATACACAGCCCTTTCTAGGAGGTTGAATTTAGGCTTTGTAGGATGAACAACCCACAGCAGTGCACTGAAATGCATCACACACTTTAAGTACCTTCATGCAGAAATGTGGGGTGGTGTTATTTTATTTCCTCCCCACTTCAGCCCTCTCCTAGGATCACTAACGTGCCTCTCCCTGCACAAAGCAGGGAGAAACTCTGTCCTTAAAAACTATCTGTCTTACAGATCGCATTCCCAGGCATGTTCCTTTCTTTTTATTGCTACGGATAACCTCTTAATGCTACCACAATTTTATTCTTGTTACGTGGACATCCTCCGTGTATTTAACTGCAAACAAAGTGACTCTGGATGGGAGCTGTGGTGGGGGGTGGAATTGTGAGGAAGGAGAAATTCTCTGGGATGATTAGAAACATAAGTTTCTATCTTCTGTCACACGAGCCTATCAATTATTCAAAACCCTACTAAATTTAGACGTCTGCTCCTAAAACGTTGTTTGCACTCATTCCCCGGGAAGATGGAGGCGGCTGATAATTTGGCTAAATTATGCGATGGAGCCCAATGGTTACAAATGAAAGGCTTGAATTCGGCAGATTTATTTGCTGCTGCTGAGATTTCTCACCAGCGATGATCCAGACTGGCTCCTTTGGGGAGCAAATCAAGGGGCGAGGTGGCATCCACAGGTATTTACGTGGCTCAGAACACAGTGTTGCAGCTCGTAAAATAATGTGGCGGTGGCTTGTTGGGAGGCTCTCCCCATTGGATAGGGACTGGCTACAGGAGGTAAAGGGCCTAAAGCAGCCCAGGAGACTCTAAGTGCACTAGGTACCCATTCCTTGAGTGTAATGATCAATAAAGGGGGGATTATTGCTGTTACAAGATGAGCTGGGAAAGATGTGGGGTGGATGATGCTGTGTTGGGTTGAGTGCCACATGCTCATCCCAAACTTGCTGCTGCCATGATATGAAATATCCCCCTTTCTCAGGGCTGTGAGCCTCTGCTGAGCAGGGACCTACTCGTCACAGGATGTGAAGGGGGAGTTCTAGTAATTTTTTAATTTGATTTTTAAATTGAATTTTTAGAACAAATAAGCTCTGACAAACAGCAATACCCCTTTGCAAAGAGGTGTTTTGCAGCAGCAAAGAACCCTCTCTGCCTGTTTTATCAGTGGCAGCATCTCCTTCCCTAGAGGAAATAATATTTTTTGGTGAAGGTACTTCAGCTGATACTGCAATAGGTCAGGGATGGGAGGTGGCCAAAAGCTGCAGGACCAGGGTAGGCACATGATTGTGGAGCAAAGGTATCACTAAGGGCAGCACAAGTCGGATTTCGTGGTTCTGGGCAATGAGAGGCCATGAAAAAGAACTGAAGAAAACTAAAATAAGTCATCAGAGGCTATAATAAAAAGAATAAAATAATAGTAAATGAAATTAAATTGTTATATAAAATGATAAATGAAAAATAAACAAAATAAATTTTTAAAACCCCAAAAGAAATTATAATTTTTTTAAGCATAAAAAAATATAATAATAAATAAAATTAATGAATGAAAGGACCCAACAGAAATATAACCTTTACTATTGTAATAACAGTCTGTAACTGCTGAAACAGAGCCTTGGAGGGGGTGAGGAGGAAAAATAAAATTTATGTTTAGAAAGCAGAACATGTCAGGCAAACGGAAAGCAAATGGCATGAGCCCTTGTCCTCTCCCCATGCTGCCTCTGGAGTGGCACTGCTAAGCAACGTAATTCTCATTTTTACACCTTTGGCGTAAAACAGGTAAGAGGGAATGGGGAGGGAGAGGAGGAAAAACCAACCCAACCCAAGAAACAAAAAAAAAAAAACCCCAACCCCAAAACAAAGGCCGTACGAGCGCTTTCATTTATTTTGATAATCCTCCTCCTGCTCCAGAGCGTTTTGCAGTCTTTGTCAAAGTGAATGACAACAATTTGGCCAACTCTCTCTGAGCTGCACTCAACAGTGACAGGCAAATTATCAGAGGCCCTGCACTCCTTATTATCAGAGGAGAAGTCATCAGGAGGACGTGCGGAGGATCCCTCTCCCCTGTCACTATTTGTCAGTGGGACAAGGGCCACTGCTATGGGTAGCTGACAGGTAATTTCAACAATAACAATTACTCCTATTACTGGTGTCATAAACAATTCGCCCAAGGCATGACAATAACAAAGCTTTATAATTCAATGCCATATAAATAAATGCCAGCAGGTAACAAGTAATTTAGCTCCAATCAGGCCTTGGCCCTGGCGTTAATATTGTTATTGCAAGAAAATGGAAAATTGAAAAAATTCAATATGTTAATGAATTAAGAGGAGTTCAAAGGCTACTGGAAAGGTGGAGTGATTTGGGTGATAGGAGTGGGTGGGGGGATAAGAAACAAAAGCAAAAGAGATAAAATCATGCTTTTGGAACACACGACTTATGTTCATACAACCCTGTAACTGTTTTTTGATATAAAACATGGTCACACTGTGCTGCCTTTCAGGTCAGGGCAAAGTACAGACAGGAACCTGCGTCCCGCCCCTCGCCATCATGTACAACATGCTGAAAAACACCCCAAAACTGGATTTAATGCCTTGATTATAAAAACACTTTTATTTCAAATGTGATGTAAGACGTAGATTTAACAAAGGTTAAAGGTTTATTTGCAACTCCATCGCTTTTTTGTCTGCTTCTTGCATTCCTTTAGTCTTTTTTTTTCAAGCAGCTCTGTTCAATCACGGATTATTATTATTTATCAACAAGGAGGATTTTATTATGTTTTTCTCTCCCCAAACACCCTTCGTAGGCTGAAACACCCCCGCAAACTTCCTATGAAAATGACGATCAGCAGCAATCGAGCCAGAGTCCAAGACCTCAAAGCCCAACTCCTTGATCAACCCAATTTGCAATTTTACTATTGGTGCAGCAAGACAATGTGGCATCAGGCTGACAGCAGTAAAAGAATTTGAAAATCTCTAATTAGGAGAGCTGCAGAGCAATTAACGCACGTCAAATTTCACTTCATCAAGTGCCACTCTAATTTTCCCACTAAAAATTAATGGACTTGTGTGTGTGTGTGTGTGTGTGTGTGTGTGTGTGTGAGTGGTGCGTGTGTGCGTGTGCCCGTGTGCGCGCGCACGTGTGTGTCCCCTCAAGGCAGTGTTGATTCAAATCTGCTCAAGATGCAGTGTTGCACAGCTAAGCATCTTCTTGATTACAACCCGCCACACTTCTAACTGCTTTCATTCTTACTGCCACAGATACTTTGTCAACAGTCAAATTACGCCACGCTGATAACAATGCATAATGCTCTTCCTCAAAGGAGCCTCCTGTCATGGAGCAGCCTCTCATAAAAAACCCCACCGGTTTCTTCTCTGGGAAATAGATATGGCTGGGAAAAAAACAAGGGGAAAGAAAAAAGGACCTTTTTTTTGTGTGCTTTTGGCATTGGTTGTGATGTAATTTTTGTTCCCTCTTTTTCTTCCCCCTACCTCATGCTATAATTTATTTATTTTTCCAGCTAATCCGAAATTACAGCAGGGAACTGTTTGAAGAGCTGCACAGAATGGAAAATATTTACAGTGGCTGTTTGTGTAGCCTTTGCTTAACCACTTTGCCTCCAACATTTTCAAGAGCAACATACTCCTTCCAATACCCTAATTCTTTTTCTTTTTTCTTTTTTTCTTTTATCTTTTTTATTTTTCTTCTTCTTTCCCCCCTCCCCACATTTTTCTTTCATTTTCTTTTTTTTTTTATTATTTGTTTTTGTTTTTTGTTCGGGTGTCAGACAGCATCCCCCACTCTTTGCATCAGCACAAGCCCCTCTGACGTCAATGGGAGTTTTGCCGGGGTGTGGGGCTCACGCGCCTTGGCCCGCTGCTATAAACACCTTGGGACTTTCTCTTTTAATGGATGGTATTTAGATTTCTGCACAGGACTTGTTTAACGTCCACGTTTGCCAGACCCCTCAAACATCACGGGGCACACAAGACAAATTGTCTTTTTGTCAGAGCACTGTGGAGGGCAGGAGAAAAGCACCCAGCTAGTGCTTTACCTGCCAAAGCAGAGGGTTCTGCTTCCCTAGCCCCTTTTTCTAAGAGATCAATAAGAGTAAAAGCTAGATTCCCGATGAGTAGATGCGGAATTAATAAGACCAATGTACCTCAAAGTTATTCGTATTATTTTTTGGTGGTCCCTCACAAACTATGGGTGGACTGATTGCTGTTAACCACCCTGGTGATGCAGACAGGGTACCTTGCTGTGCCTGTGTCTGTGCTGGCTATAAAACAAAAGCCTAAACCCCACGTTGCCTCTGATCTGAGCCATCATTCCATCAATAACTCCTTCCTCACCACAGATAACCAACTGATGCTGCAGCACCACTTAACACGGCCCCTGCTCTACCTGACACCATCCTGCATCCTCCCTGCTCACACCCACCTCCTGGCAATTTGCAACTGTCCAGAACATTTAGAAAAAGGAGTTTTGGGGTTTTGGCTACTGAAGTCTAGATGTTCCCCCTTTTTTTTGTGTCCTCCAGCTAGGACAGAGGAAAGAGGCTTTCTCTAAGGATACGACACAATCCTTGAGCATCCCTGAACTGACAACAGAGCAGCCACTGGGGCTGTGGGTTAATACATGAGTAAGAGCACTTTTACTTCCTTCATGTAAGGACACTAAAGAAGGCCTTAAGCTTAAAAAAATTATAACTCTGCTTTTGAGTGAAGCAGAAATGATATATTTTGCCTCCATACCCCCTCATTTTATTTCTTTCATTTTAATTTACTTTAATTTTTGGAGGGGACCCCCTATAAAAATGCTGCCATGAAAATAATAGGGCAGTGCCATAATTTAAAGAAAGAAATAAGGAGAAACGTGATTGTGTAACACATTCTACAGTAATCAATTTTACCTCCAATATCTGCTTTTGTTTTCAAAATGCTAAATAAACAATACATAATGCATCCCTCATCAGCCAAAACCATGAGGGCTCTGTGCTCAAATAACAGGAAACATATTCAATTTTCCTAACAGAAGACAGTTCATTAAGCTGTGCCACATCAAATAAAACTTTAATTTCTCCAGCATCAGAGTCGCAATGAAAGCAATTGAGGAAGATGAGCCATATGGTACTTCTATCAGCAAACACATATTGCTCATTCCCCCAAAGTTTTCTAATTCTGCTCCCCAGACCTGTGTAATATAGATAATGTGCTCTGAGCGCAGCAACCATGAGCTATCTGGTGTACACTTCTAATACTGTATTTAATGGGAAATAATGAATCATAAAAGCCTGCAGAAGACGGCTTTCGCTAACCTAAATCTCAGCTGTAATTTCATTGTTCTGTGCCTAAGATGCTGTTTGCCCTTTTCAAATAACAGCAGTTGAACATAATTATGCCACTACAAACCTGGGCTGCAAAGAGAAAACCTTCCTCCTTATAACCAAGTTTTCATTAACTCTTGAAACCCTGAGCTTGGGGCAACGGCAGGCAGAGGAGCCGTCTGCCAGTTTTTAGGGTCTGTTGGAGCCCGCGGAACCCAGTTTGCAGAGCGCAGCCCCGCAAATTAAATTGATGGCTCTTGTGCCGGGCCAAAAAAAATGCAACAGAAGTCTATGAAAAATTAGGAAATCTGCTTGACATTGGGAAATCTGACACTTGTCTGCTCAAACATCTGTAAGTGCCAAAGCTGTAGAACCAGTAAGAGGGGGATTTTAATGTTTTATTTTTTTAAAAAAGGTAAGTCTATTTTTAAATTCTTCTTGCCAGATATGAAAATCATAGCCAGTAGCTTGACTTAAGAGCCCTCTGCACTTCATAGTGTTTATCCTCTGTTTATAAATTTCTAATAATTTATTTAATGATATGGTAAGGTTAAAAGCTAATCAGGGCCATGTTTTTCTCAGCCTTTTATTCTTCTCTGCCTTTTAGGATGTAACCTGTGCCTCAGAGAGAGAAGCAGCGTGTAGGTAGCAAGATATCCATACATCCACACCACAGGATTCACTAAGGCAGTACTGAGAATATAAAGCTATTATTTTGACGTGGAAAATGTCTTCTAGTCAAGTAAGTCTCTTTCATTCCTCTTTCCTCAACCCTAAAAAAAAATAATTACTGGGCTCATTTAAGCCATTGTCTAGATATGCTGCTTATACACACTGGAAATGTAGTTCAGGGGCTGCTGTTTGTTTTGGCAATGCATGAACCCAAAAGCTCCAATTAAATGAAAAAAAAAAGAAGAGCAACTTTTAAAAGTTAGAGATTGCCTTTTAAAAGCTTATTAAAATCAGCATGTTAGATGTCTGCCTTTGAATTAGCTCAGAGGCTTGATTGCTTTCATTAAAGCTGCCTGTTTAGGTGCTGCTTGGTGAACATTCAAGTCTGATTTCATCCCCATCCAACCCCTGCCCTCAGCTGCTTCTCACTACTTGTCAACTTGGATTTTCCCTCCAAATTCAAAAGCAAAAAACTCAGATTAATTTTTTTTCTGAGAGAAGCACCATCCATGCCCCTAAACACCCCCCCTTGCAATGCATCACGACAAAAATCACCAGCAACCAGACAGAGACCAACAGGTACTAAAAAGAAAAAAATATAGAAATATATGTAGAAATATATGTAATAAATATATAAATATATATGTACAAATTATAGATGTAATATATCTATTAAAAAAATCCCACCCTGAAAACACGCCCGTGACCAAATCAACACCCCGAAATCCCCACCAAATACCACCCCCCCCATCATATTGCTCACAGCCCATGAATGCCTTAAAAACAAATGTTTAAACAGGTTGGGTTGTTTTGGGGTTTTTTTTTTTTATGAAGCAGCAGAAAAACCCTGTGCATGCTCCAATGGGTTACAATAACAATGCTCTATTGCAATGTAAAACAAGCTGGAGGAGAAAAAGGTGCTTTTTGTTACCATTTTATCAAAGCTGTTCATCTTCTAGCTGCAGGCAGCATTTTGCTGGAATTGCAGATATTTCTCTGTCCGGGCTCCTTTGTTTGTGCATCTCATTTGCATATATTAATCTCCAGCCGAGGGTGCTTTCAGCTCATTAAGGCCTCCCCTCGCATTATTTCATAAGGCAGCTGCTAGGAGGGATTTCACCTGTGGTGACTGAGAACAGAGGGTTGGGGGAAAAAAAATTCCAACCCCAAATTCTTCATAAAAAATAAGAATAAAATAAAAAAAAAAACCAAACCCAAACACACATATACACCGGGGGAAAAAAATCCCCAACCAACAAGCAAGGAAATCTTCTGACTCTCCTCCCCTGTAAATGGGCACCATTTGTGTTAAACAGCCTCTTGTCATGATAGATGCCTCCTGGGGTCAGGGGGGAAAGTTGATTTGAAGGTCAGCAGTAAAACAACAGACAAACCAGACGCCAAACTGGTTCCTTAGCTGTCGGTGGGAGCTGCGGTACAACCAGGTCTTGAACCTTTTTCAACCTCTAATAAAACAGAGGAAGAATCTGAAGTGGAGCAACCGGGCCCTGGAGGGGAAAAAAAAACAACCAACCCCCCAAAAAACCCAACCTCCCGAACCCCTCCTCCCCCAATATTATCAGTATTAAGCAGCAACAACGGGAAACAACGGGGCAGCTCTCGGTGTTCCAGGCACGATGCTATTGTTTCAAGAGCTGGAGAATTAATTCCACTTATTTATTTAAGGCGTGTCAACTCGCTGCCTAAACCTGTTTCTGTGTCAAGATGAATAAAACTTTTATGGCTCATAAAATAGAGCCATTCATCTCAATGGGCTTTGTGGTGCCTGGGTTGGTTTGTTGCATTTTTTTTTATCCCTTTCCTTGTGGCTGGGCTGAAATCTCAGTGTCCCGGTGCTACCAGCTTGCTCACAGGAGCAAAGAAAATGAGGACAGAGCACCGCAAGGGAAACTTCTGGGTTTGCTTACAGATGGTAAATGTTAATTCATCATAATCATGTGCAAAACAACTTCCCCCACCCCCTAATCTTGATCCCCATCCTAAAACCTACAATGACTTTACGTCATCTCAACGGAGCGAAGGACCAACAGGTAATAAAACACGATAAAGTGTCCTTTTTATCAGGCCAGAAAAAGAAAATCAAAATCCCATTAATTATAGTTCGCGACTACTCTAAACCAAATGTTCAAATAGTAGTTGGAAATGATGCATAAAATCTCAGCATGTTCTGATAGGTTATAGGGCCCGTGGTTTATTGCAATGTAAAACAAGCCACAGGAAGAGAGGGTGGTTTTGTTTACCATTTTCATCAGAGCTGTTCATCATGTTGATATACTCATGCTATATCGTGACCCCTACGTACGTTGCGTCTCATTTATTTGTTTTCCAGGTTGTTGCCACTTTTGCTGCCTTTGCCTCAGAGGAGCCGAACGGAGCTCTTGGGCCCCACTGAAACACGTCTCAGCTGCGCCGAATTTTCTGCCGGTAGATATGGACTTAAGACATATTTATTATCGCCCAGCAAGGTTTTCTTTTGGCTTAATCTGAGGCAATTACTACCTGAACAAACACAGACTAAGTGATCTACCTCCTCTAAAGGAGGCTCCTTGAAAAGCGCTGCTTGGCTCTACCCAAGGAAAGCACAGACCTGATTAAAACCCTTTGGAAATTCATTTTCATTTTTGCTCCAGAAAACCTTTTTACAAAATCCCTTTTTCTTTTAATTCTCCCCTTGCCAAACCCGGGCTTGTTGCTGCCTTCTTCCCGCATCCCCCCGCCAGCCTCCACCCCCCTCAATCTTTAACCCAGCTTCTCGTTTTTCTTTGCCTCTAATCTAATCGCTAATTCCTTGGCTTGGCCAAATAGTTAAAAATGTTAAGTGCTGCTTGCAGTTCCTGCTGCCTCCCCCTCGTATCTGTCTCTGTTTATGGAATGGGCCCTGTTTTCCTCCTGCTCTTGTTCAGCTGTAGGTCTGCAGGTCAGGAGACTGTAAATACACACAGAGCTGCCCCAACCCATAAATCTGAGCAAAGGGCAGCCCTATATATTCAGATAAGGGATGTAAAGGGGACAGGGAGGGGGGGAAGAGAGGAAAAAATAAAACTAGAAGAACCAGCAGAGTCTGTGGTTTTGCTTGAGACAAACCGTGAGGTGCCAGCAGGCACAGGGTAAGTCCTGTAGGATGTGCCAGAAGGGATGAACCTGAAATGTTTGCCCTTCTCCCAGCCCTCCTTGTTTAGGTATAAATCATCACCAGAGGCATTTTATTACCTTTGGGGCAACAGAATTAAAGAAGAGATTCCAATGGCTTTCTCTCCTCCAGACCTTTGTGGTCTATTTTCTTTCTTCCCCCTCCCCTTCCCATTTTATTNATTTTATTTCCAACCCCTTTCAAGGGAACGGTCCCCCCCCCCCAGCCCCCATTCCCATTCCTGTTATTGCTTCTCAGTTCCAAGGTCTTAGAATAAATAACATTGTTATTACTCACTTCACCAATTTCCAAGAAGAAATATGGCTGCAGCAAATGCGAGCAGCACTAATATTTGCAAAGTGATAAATGGATTGTTACATACCTTCCTGGCTGTGTGGCCTCCAGCCATCCTCCAGCCCTCCTTGGGATGGGCGGGAGGGTGCCTTTGAACTTTGTGGGGTCCAGACACTCGGTGCCTTGCACAAGAACCTGCGCCCAGCTCCCTTCCTTACCCTCGGACTGAGAGATAATTCTTAATGGAAAGTCCGTACCGGGAAGAGCAGGAGCCAAGTACTGGCACCAAGCAGCTGAGTGAAGATGCTTTTGGTGCACCAGTTCAGTGGGTTTTGTTAGCGTTGGGTACTGCAGCGAGAGAGGAGAAGGTTCAGGATCTCTCTGTGGCACCCTGTGAAAAGTCACCTGCCCTTCTGCAGCTGACAGTGAGGTGAAAACTGGACAAAAAATGGTTTGTGGAGAAGAAAACAATTTTTTCATGGTCTCTGCCCCCCAAACGACCCCAGTGCCTGAAAAAGAACTGCAGTGGATACCTGAGGTATCAGTGATAGAGATGCTCGGTGAGGTGAAAAGTGGAAAAACACATTCTCAATGAAATTAATTTTGTTAAATCTCATCAATTCACACAAAATTCTCAGCAAACCTTCCTAACCAAAGAAGACCTTAAGGATGTATCAAGGTGGGAAACAGTCTTCTGGCCTCTTCACCCCAAACCTCATGGATCACCATATAATTTCTGAGTTTAAGAATAAGTGGCCATTGGGAAATTCACACTGAGTATTTTAAAAACAATACAAAATTATGGATTTTTTTATTTTTAAGAAGCAATTTTATCTAGTTCTAAGACATTGGGCTCTTCAAATCAAATCTTTAAATACAACTATTCCTGGAACACAAGTCAAAAAAATCGCTGTGGATGTGTGGTAAATAAAAACCAAGGAAGACTATTTGCTTCAGACCCACCAAGAGTAACCTGCTGGCATTTCTTAGATTGAGTCAGTTGCTTTCCAGACCTATGATCCACAGAATAGAGGCTGCTAGGGCTTCATAGGTTGGTTTGTTAGACTGATGAGTTGTTAGTTGGACTGACAGGTGGTTAGCTGGATTGATGGGTGGTTGGTTGGATGGATGGGTAGTTGGATGGATTGATGAGTGGATGGATGGATTGGCTGGCTGATTACCTGGTTGTTTGGTTGCTTGGTTGCGTGCTTGGTTGGAGCAAGCACCCTCTTATGTTATCCAGGCATCGGAGGTGAGGTAAGAGCTTGTTCTTCCTGTACAAAACAAAATCGAGCTGCCCCAGGAGCATTGTCCCAGTCCTCTGGTGCAGGAGAAGGGGTGAGAGTATTCTTCATCATGTACCCTTATTGACCTCTTCTCCATGTACAATCCTTTGACTTCTTAGAAGCTCCAGTAGATGCTCACTGGTGCATGCAGATCTCTTGTGCAGTATAGACGCAGCAATATCAGCATCTATGTGTTGCCAGCTCAAGATGAGAGGAGAAGAATGTGCACAAAGTTCTCATTAACCTGGGATGAAGGTGTTGGCACTGCCTGGCAGTGCTAGAACCTAGACAGGTCTGGGGCTACATAGTGGGTTGTTTTTACTCCAAAGGGCTATCTTGATCCATAAAGGAAAGAGTCTGAGCATTGTAGGAAGAAACTGTGAGTAGAGGTATACAAGGGTCTCTTAGAAAAGGGGGCAAAAATAGACCTCACTAGGTCTTTTTCCTCCTTAACAAGGTAAGAACCATATTTTCTTTTTTTGTGTAAAATGAGTAAAATTAAAAGGAAGACCATAAGCTACAGATAAGGATAGAAAGCCCTTTGGGATGGGCTCTCATGCAACAATACATGGTCAGTGGCATGAATAAAAAGTGATGGTCTGCCTTGGATTCTAAGCAAAGAATGAATATACAAATCATCCATAACACTCTCTCATAAATGAATAACATGAATATTTTCATATGTACACGAGCCCACACACAAATATGTACAAATAGACATGGAGACATTACACACCCCTAAAAGCCCAGCTTGCCGCAAATGAAAAATATCAAGGGCTCCACATCCATTTAAGAAATAAAAAAGCAATGAGAGAAGAGGTGAGCTGGAGCAATGGTGTTGTGGGGAGCTACATACTGGTTGGAAACATCCAGGATCTCCTTAAACATTTACCAACACCTTTCCTGACTCAAGGAGTAGGAATGAGAGGGCTTCGAGATGGTATTTTCTTGAGTCACCCTGCGAGAGCAGATTTGCTTGTGCTGCACTGCTTCCAGCACACAGGTATGAATGGAAAAAAAGTAAATTACTATATAAAAAACATCTAAATTTGTATAAACATCAAGCTTTGAAAAGGGAAAAAAATAACCCAGCTCTTCATTTTTTATTATTTCTTTTCCTCAAACCTTAAAAAAATAAATTATGTCAAGGCAGTTCTTATTTTATCCAGACCAGTTCATAAATCCCAAGTCATAAATCCACGTGATATCCCGGGCTGCTGGATTTTGCATTTGGAGCTCTGAAAGACTGATAGCTGAAAGATTTATAAAATCCCAGGTAGCTGGAGTGCTCCCTATTGGTTCCACATCTGAGGGTTCCCTGCATCCTGCTTAGCCCAGTAAGCTGCATGTATGGGATATATTGTGCTCAAGCAGTAGCCTCCAGCCCTCGTCAACTATTTTCAGTGATGGGAATGACTAAAGTTTGCTCATTTGAGATGGCTGAGCCCTGTTTAGGGACTTTTCTGTGCACCATGGGCTTGCCAGGAGCCTCCTTCTTCTTCCAGCAATGTTAAACCCTAGGAGATGAATGATTTTGCTTGAGTGGGAGACATGACCACAAGCAGCAGAAATGTTTTAGCTGCCTTGAAAATAACATCGGATTTTGTTCATTGCAACATAACTGAGAATCACTAAGAGCAGGGTGTCACTGTTGGGGCCAGAAGATGACACTTAGAAGGGAACAGGACCAGCCCCTCAGCCAGAACATGGTAACAGAGATGTCTCGAAACACAGGCTACCAACATTCCACCTGGCAAAGCAGCACATTCTCATCTCTGAAAGGGCACTGAAGGATGCTGAGGTGGTTTTTCCATGTTTTCTTTTTCTTAGGTTCAGTGGATGTTGCATGTGAGACCATGTGAGCTGGGACAAACATTGCCCAAAACTGACCATCCGAATAGTGACCATGATCTTTTTGTCTGCTCCTATGTGATGCTGAAATTGCACTTGAAAAATCGTGCTTGACCAACCTGATAGTATTTTATAAGGGCATAACCAGGTGGACAGATGATGGCAGAGTGGTCGATGTTATCTATCTTGACTTGAGTAAGGCATTTGACACAGTCTCACATAGCATCCTTGTAGGGAAACTGAGGCAGTGTGGTCTGGATAATTTGGTACTGAAGTCGATTGTGAACTGGCTGCAGGATAGAAGCCAGAGAGTAGTGGTCAATGGAACAGAGTCTGGTTGGAGGCCTGTATCTAGTGGAGTGCCCCAGGGGTCAGTGCTGGGACCAATCCTGTTCAATCCGTTCATTGATGGCTTAGATGAGGGATTAGGGTGCACTGTCAGCAAGTTTGCTGATGACACAAAGCTGGGTGGTGTTGCCGACACCCCTGCAGAATGTGCTGCCACTCACAGAGATCTGGATAGTGTAGAGAGCTGGGCAGGGAGAAATTTAATGAAGTACAACAAGGGTAAGTGGAGAGTCTTGCATCTGGGCAAGAACAACTGCAGGTACCAGTATAGGCTGGGGACTGACCTGTTGGAGAACAGTGTAGGGGAAAGGGACCTGGTGGTCCTGTTGGACAGCAGGATGACCATGAGCCAGCAATCTGTATCCTGGGGCGGATCAGAAGGGGGTTGGTTAGCAGATCGAGAGAGGTTCTTCTCTCCCTCTACTCTGCACTGGTGAGACTACATCTGGAAGGAACTTCTTCACAGTGAGGGTGATGGAGCACTGGAACAGGCTGCCCAGGGGGGTTGTGGAGTCTCCCTCACTGGAGATATTCAAGACCCGACTGGACGGGTTCCTGTGCGACTTGGTTTAGGTGATCCAGCTGTGTCACGGGGATTGGACTAGATGATCTTTCGAGGTCCCTTCCAATCTGTAATGATTCTATGATTCTATGATAATATTGTGTCTAGTTCTGGGCCCCTCAGTTCAAGAGGGATGTGGAGCTGCTGGAGGGAGTCCCTCACAGAGCAATGTCCTCCTTATGAGGAAAGGCTGAGGGAGCTGGGTGTCTTTAGCTTGGAGAAGAGGAGACTGAGGGGTGACCTCAGTCTATAAATATGTGAGGTATGGGTGTCACTACGATGGAACCAGGCTCTTCTCACTGTCATCTAGTGATAGGACAAGGGGCAATGTGTGTTAGTTGGAACACATGAGGTTCCACAGTATGCGAAGGAACTTCTTCACAGTGAGGGTGACAGAGCACTGAAAGGGGCTGCCCAGGGTGGTTGTGGAGTCTCCTTCTCTGGAGACATTTAAGACCCTCCTGGATGTGTTCCTGTGCTACTTGGTCTAGGTGATCCTGCTGTGTCAGGGGAATTGGACTAGATGATATTTTGAGGTCCCTTCCAATCCCTGATGCTTTCTATGATTCTATGATTCTAAGAGTTTCTTTATATCTCTAAGGATAATATCTAACATATTATAAAGGGACCTGGGGGTGCTGATCGATACCCGCCTGAACATGAGCCAGCAGTGTGCCCAGGTGGCCAAGAGGGCAAATGGCATCCTGGCCTGCATCAGGAATGGTGTGGCCAGCAGGAGCAGGGAGGTCATTCTGCCCCTGTACTCTGCACTGGTTAGGCTGCACCTTGAGTACTGTGTCCAGTTCTGGGCCCCTCAGTTTAGGAAGGACATTGAGGTGCTTGAACATGTCCAGAGAAGGGCAACAAGGCTGGTGAGAGGCCTGGAGCACAAGCCCTATGAGGAGAGGTTGAGGGAGCTGGGATTGTTTAGCCTTGAGAAGAGGAGGCTCAGGGGAGACCTTATTGCTGTCTACAACTACCTGAGGGGTGGTTGTGGCCAGGAGGAGGTTGCTCTCTTCTCTCAGGCAGCCAGCACCAGAACAAGAGGACACAGCCTCAAGCTGCGCCAGGGGAAATTTAGGCTTGAGGTGAGGAGAAAGTTCTTCACCGAGAGAGTCATTGGCCACTGGAATGGCCTGCCCAGGGAGGTGGTGGAGTCGCCAACTCTGGAGCTGTTCAAGGCAGGATTGGACGTGGCACTTGGTGCCATGGTCTAGCCTTGAGCTCTGTGGTGACAGGTTGGACTTGATGATCTATGAGGTCTCTTCCAACCTTGATAATACTGTGTGATACTGTGATACTGTGATACTGTAACATCTTCATTACCGGGAAGCAAAAATATTTGTCATTATTTATTTGTTATTCAATTGCTATTATTTGTAATTATTTATTATTTGTTTTATATTTCAGATATTTTCATTCTTGTGTCTGAACCCCTTGAAACTCCCAACAGGAAAAAAAATCCTTCTTTGCTCTCCTGAGGAAGAAGGGTAGAATCAGCTGAGGTCAGCTCTGCCAGTTTGGAGTTTGATTAGAGGCACATTGTCCAGCTAAATGTAGAGTTGTCACTGTTCATCTACTTGCATTAGTGACATTAAAGCATTGTAAGGATTTATGCGTCCTGTTTTGCAAGCAGCTCTGCCTTGGACCTACCACCTCAACCTTAAGGAAGAGGCACAATGATCTCACAACAGAGAGCTAGCTGCCTCCTCCCCATCAAAATACCCATGTTCATTAGAAACAGTTACTGATTTAAGAGGTCAGAATAAACCAGACATGCATGTGCATGAGGATTCATGATGGAAGAGGCGGTTTTCCTGGTTATTCTAAAGATCTGAGGCTTTCCCAAGCCTGGAAGTGGGTCTTGCCAAGTATCTTTCCCCTTTCCAAGCAGAACATACTAATTTTTCAACGTCAAATTCCAGTGAATTATATTTGTTCTGTATTTCACATTTTCTTCCTGCTTCCTTAAGCTTCTTTCAGCTGGGTTTGAGTCGTAGTGAGCTGTTGATGGGATTCAGGGACCAATCAGGCTATTGATGGGGTTCAGATGGGCTGCCCAAACCAGTCATTGCCCAACTCATTCAAGCTCAGGGCTGTACCAGTAGTTAATCCAGCTCAGGTAACTCTGACCTGCTTCACAAGAGCTGATCTGTGACGTTTTAGATCTTTGGTATTTTTACCCTCTTCAACAGTGGCATTTGGTACTCTATCGCCACCAGTTTGGGGAGCTTTGCTTGTTGAGACATTGGGAAATGCAAAGGTGGGCTTTGCTGGTTGTGACTGAACTGAAATGAGCCCTGTGGTGCAAAAAAGGCTGAAGCAGGGCGAAGGGCAATGACTCATGCATGCCTATTGATCAGTCCCTTTCCCCTGCATTTTCAGCTTGGAAGCAGGAAGAGATTTCTTTCTCTTCCAAAACTTGGGATGTAGAATATAAATAATCATTCGTTTTTTTAAGTTTTAAATGTGTAAGTCATTGTGAAGTTTCCTTTTATTAAAAGGATCCACAGAAACTCTGTCTCCTTTCCCTTCTAATTCTGATACCGTCCTGCTAATTAAAAATGCCGTACAAGGACTAGCATGGAGCTATAGGAGTGAAAGGTCAATACATGTGCAACACTTCATTTGTAAATAATATGGGTCTGTAATCAATTATCTCATTTTCACAGAAGACATATTAATCTAAAAGCAAAGGATGGAGACATTTAGAGGATATACAGAGGGGATCTTTAAATGTTAAATGTTCTTTAGCATGCGCTAGGTAAAGAGTTTGGCAGAGTGAAAATGTAACTCACAGCACTGACACTCCAGGGAGAGTCTTTAGGTCAAGTGATTTGTACCTTCAAAATAGTTCTCCGTTGCACCGTAAAGCCTTCTGTCGGTATAGCAGTGAGATGGGTTAGTGCTATTTAGGATGATAACTGTAGCAGGGAAAATACTGCAACAAGAAAGAGAGGGAAAATAAAAGGCAATCTGCAAAACCTCTCTATGTTTAAATTATGTGTAAACTGTATTTTAACTATATATTAACAGTATTTTACCTTATAGTTTTAAATATAATAGAGTTAAAATTCTAAATATATTTTAATTGCACATATATTTTAAATAAAATATAATTTAAATTGTCTTTTTTTAACTGTATATTAAATCACAGTGTTACTTGCTTCTCATGGGCAGTGGGAATTGAGTTTTTCTACTCCTCTTTTTCTGTAAAAAGCGGCCAGGTGCCCCCAGTACCCTGGGCACAGGCAGGGAAACACCACTCTGAATCACCCAGTGTCCCACTGGGATTGTATCCACTTTCATGGGTCACAGTGGGAATCTGTATGAAGGTTTAATAATATGAAACCTGGGTTCCTGGGTGTCGGACATCCCGTGTAGGAAAAAATACAAGGAAATATGTTCCCTGCCCTCGAAACCACTTAGACTGTCCATCAACTTGAAAGGCTCTACTGGATCTGCTGGGAGCTGGGTTAGCTTGTACGCTCATCTGCTGTACTTAAGAACACAGAGGTGGTAGAAGAGGTGATGAAGAATGTCAGTTCATTTTCATTTTTGCCTGTTCAAACTGGATTTCCTGTAGGTCAGTCCTGCACTCGCCCCAGATTTCCAGCATTAAAATGTCTACCTAACATACGTTGGGATGTAAGGAAGAAAACCCCCACTCCCTTGACTCTCCCTACCCCCAGTTCTCACCATCTGGTCGATATTGCCCCATTCCCCCGTGTTGCCCTAATCTGTCCATTGCTGAGTGGGAGGAAGGAAGATCTGGGCCACTGGCAAAAATCCCACCAATGCAAGTCCGTGCGTGAGGGGAGGGTCTCCCTCTAATTCTCCTCTGCCACAGTCCCCTCTCCCCTACTCCTACACCTCCCGCCAGACAAATCCACTGCCTAGGCCAGAAGAAAACTAAACAAAAAGAAATGCAAAAGGGGAAAAAACCCCACATCCGAAGGTGGGAATTGCTTTCACTAGGCTTTAGAAGTCAAATGCTCCTTGAGGGCTGCTGTGTGTTCTCTCATGGTGAGAGCATGGGGAGGAGATGCTCCTTGTGGCATTAATGGGGCTTAAGGATCCAATCTTTTGCCTCATTCCCTTCCTCTGTGGGTATTTTTTTCACAGAAACACACAGTTGGCGTATGAAGGTTGAGCAAGGCACCAACCCAACCCCCTCCCAGCAGCAAAGTGCCAACACCACGGGTGTGAAAGAGGTGAGGGTAAGCCAGGGTGGAGGGGAACTTTTTCACCCCGTTTCCCCTGGCTGACACCGTGGATAAATGGGGAAATATTTAGAAAATCTTTATGGCTCATACTGGGTGACAACAGGTTATGGGATTGGCGATACTGAAGAGATGGGAGTCAGGAGCCCCACCTGTATTACAAAAAGAAGGTATCAACTTCTTTAAAAAATAAACAACCTTAGGATGAAATAAAAAAACACTTAAAAAGACACCTGGAGTGATTCCCTAAGTAAACCTAAATATTTCCAGGTTTGCTCACCCCTGTGGACTCGGCACATGCTGTAGATGCTCTACCCAAAGGGCCTTGTGAAATGTTCTGCAAGCCTCCTTGTGCCAAAGCAAATGTTACTTTACCATTGATCAGGCAGAATAATGAAAGCCACAAGATGTGTGAGTAAGAAAAAAAAGGAGCCCAAACAGGAAAACCCCCTTTTCTTCTGATTTTTTTCAAGTCCTGGATGATCAAGGCTGCTCTGCTGACTCTGATGTAATCACTGTGCAGATACCCAACTACATGGCCAGCCGTGGAAAATACTCTCCCTTTGATTCCAGCAAAATCCTTTCTAATTCTTTTTAAACCTTGCAGGGCTTTTGGAAATGCCAGCCAAATTCTTCAGGTATCTTTTTTCTCCCCCTGTCTTTACACACTTGCTTTATTTTCATGCAGCCCTGTTACTGCTGTACATGGAAAACGGATGTAGAAAAGAGATCTGGTTTGCTTTAGTCTTTATATCACATAGAGTTAGACACTTTAACCTTCTTTCTATTTACTTAGTTACTCTACTAACCCCTGTGCTTCCCTTTTCCCCTGAATACCTTATTAAATATTTTATAATACAGTAGCCCATACACATCACGTAGGTCAAAATTTTATTACGTGGGGCTCACCACAGCTCTCTAGTAAACCATAAGTCACATTTCCCCCTAAAAAGTTAAAAAACAGGATTGTCTGGGTGAGCGTGGACTGAGTTTGTGAGGAGCTACCTCAAAATGCCACAAAATAGACTTATTTAACCAGAAAAAAATATCCTCTAAGATGCCAGTGTGGATAGGAACCCTCTTGGATGGGCTGTTACTCTCTCAGTGTTCTTCAGTTGTCCTGAGGCAGCTGCAGGACCATCACAGAGTAAATTTTTCCATTGCTGTGATGCCTCTTTCAGCCCAGATTTAAATCGTCCATGAGGTGAGATCTTCAAGAATTACAAAGACCTCTCCAACTCCATGAGATTAAAGGATATAAAGATTTGGGGCAGCTTTGGGCTATTTTATTGACCTTTTTTATTTTTTTGATAATTTTAAGGATTTTTATTTTACATTTTCCTGGAAACTATTTTTATTCTTTGGTTACAAGACGCTGACAGCAGAATCTAGGGAAAGAAAGAGACAACTAATTGTGACTCATGAGAAAGCCCTGATGTTTCCATGTAGTTGTACGTTTTGCCTTGCATTTAGCACTGGCATTTTAGAGGTAAGCAAAACATGCTGAGCAGGAAGATTTGGGTTTTCACCTTAGCCCTTGGAGCTTACTTGCACTTGTTGGAAGTCAATGTTGCTTCCTCACAATTCACACTGTTCAAATGAACGGTGTTGCAAACAGGACTGAGAGGATGAAGGTTCTTCTACACCATGTCTCACAACTAACACCCTGCTAGAGGGACATGAGCAACATACCTGGGAGATTCAGTGCAGCAGCCAGTGACCATATTCATGTCAAGCTGCTTCTTCTATCATTGTCTCTCAGTTCAACCCATTGCGAAGCCATGGCTGTGCATCATTTGCTCCATTACTAGATGTGTTCAAGGCCAGGCTGGATGGAGCTTTGCGCAACCTGTTATAGTGGGTATTGCTCCTGCCCATGGCAGGAAGGTTGAAACTAGCTAATCATTGAAATAGTTTCCAACACAGACCATTCTATGATGTCTCATCCCTTGCTGCTGCATTTTTTGCTGCAGTCTCCTTTCCCAACCTGAAAAAAACAAACCCCTCTCCATCTAAGTTCACCTGAGTGGGGCTGCCTCAAGCAAGGGCAAGATCTCTAGTGCCTGATGCCCTTTATCCTCAGGCTGGTTTGTATAGATATAGTCTGGGTTTGCAGCCCTGGTGTCAAGTTTAGAAAGAAAAATCTCTTCCAAACTTCTTTCCCTATGGAATTCTTTTTGAGTGCTCCTTCATGCACTCTCTGTTATGTCATCATTAGAGCATAGACTGCCAACAACTGGGGGAGAAAGGCTCTCGTCACAAAGTGATGCTTCCTCAACCCATCTCAGGAGCAGGAATCAGGCAGCTGGGGCCGAGACTGGCTGCCTCTCGTCCGTCTTCCTCTAGATAAACTTTCCCTGTGGAATGAAATACGGTCATTTGTGTTTCAGCAGACCATAAAAATTCTGTTTGAAGGCTTCTCAAGCCTTTTTCCAAGTTGGAACCGCTTTGAAAGGCTTCAGACCACAATGCCAGATGGCATCTGGTTTAATGCACACTATGCTGCTGTTCCTGCACCACCACGCTCCCCCCGATGGGACCAGCATTGCTACAGGGTTGATATAGGAAGCTCCTTAATATCTTGCACTTTCTCCATTTCTCAGTGGTAAGGCTCTCCCCAGGCCAGTGGACACTGCCTGCACCTCTAGGTACAAAACACTGTTTCAGGTGGGATGTTTTGCATCATTACTTTACTGTGAACTAAAACCTTCTAGATATTTGGGAGTTTTTCTTCCATTTCTTCTTGCTTTCAATGCTGCTTGGAGTGCTGGAATGAGAGGCATTCAAGTTTTGGGGGTTTTAATAATCTTTTCTCTTTTAAATAATTTTCTTAATCTTCCCCACTCTTCTCCCTTTTCTTAGCTTCCTTAACTTTACCCTCAACTTCCCACTCTGGAGAAAATATCTTCTAGAAAAGCTGTATTTGCCATGGAGGAAGTCTGTAAAACTCTGTGAGGAGCAAAAAAGACCTTCAGCTGGCTTCAGCCAACTTGATTCAGTCAAAGAGAAGGAAGGGTACTACTGGCACCACTTCAGGTAAGCAGCAACGGGAAAAATCAATAAACCAAAACTCTGATACTGAAAAGCAAGCAGCACATCGTGATTTCTCCCATTATCCCCTTACTGGACATGGACAGCTGCTAAGAAGGAAACTGTTGCCCAGAGTCCTTCTTCTCCAATCTCATAGAATTACAGAAACACAGAATGGGTGGGAAAGGATCTAAAACATCTAGTTCCAACCCCCCTTGCCATGGTATCTCCCACCAGACCAGGATGCCCAGAGCTCCATCCAACCTGGATGGAACGTTGAACACTTCCAGGGATAGACGATCCACAACCTCGCTGGGCAACTTGGTCCTGTGCCTGAGCACCTTCAAGGTGAAGAACGTCTCTCTTATATCTAATCTAGTAATAAAAAAATAATTGTTTTTCCCCACCAGTACTTCAGCAGACAAATCACAAGCTGAAGATAGCAAAACCTAACAAGACCGTAAAACCCCACCAGTGTCGGTCAAAGGTGGTGTCTCAAGTTAAGGACTCGTTGATGCACTCAAGTCCGACACATGAATTCAGTAAAAAAAAAAAAAAGAGAGTCTCTCATCATCTGAGATGGGCAATGCCTCACTCCTTTACAAGGTATCAGAGCAAAGGTTAAAAGAAAAACAACTCTTTTTTTGGTCCCTACTAAAAGAGGATTTTTATACCCAAAGATGCAAAGGCAGTGTGCTCAGCGCACTGCAGCACCAACCCTTTTTTATTTACAGCGCAGCAATGGTGAAAAGATGTGGGTTTTTTACAAGCAAATAGGAAGAAAAAGCCTGAACACACCCTGGGAACGTGTTTAAGAAGTTGATTTATGTTTCAAGCTGAGCCTTACACCTGCAGTTCAAACAAAATTCAACTTTGCCGCCCCACAGAGTCTAGTTTATTAGGTATCAAGGAGTCACAAGAAGCCATGTAATTAAAACTGTAATTAACTGGAAAGGGAAAGTGCCACCTGAGTTTTGAGAGGCTGTCAATTTTATTTCCATTACAGCTCTCCTTCTGCTCTTTTGTCTATAAGGTGGGATTTTTTTCCCCCCATCTTGATAAGGGAAAACAAAGCTGGTTTATTATGGTTCTGTTTTCTTATTCTTAACTAAAGAGGACACCAAATTCTCTTGGGGAAAAAACCCTAAAAATTCAATCTGCATAGTTTTGAGCTTGGATGTGGCTTTCTTGCAGCAACACTTGCCAACAGGTGTCAAGAGCGGCCAAAGCAGAGAACGGCCCTGAAATGTCCTACTGGTGAAGGGTCAGTGGGGTTCAGAGCCCATTTTCACAAAACATAATCCATGCCCTTTAAAAAGGAGCTCAGAGGCACCTTGTCAAAATGCATGACCTTGCTGCAGTGGGTGAACCAAGCATCGGGTGCCCCTTTGAAGGTTGCTGGGTCCTGCCAGAGACCACCATGCTGCTGACATAGGCTACATGCAGCAAGAGAAAAAAAAGGTCTGGAGACATCTGAGGCAGTGTGATGAACCTGGTCAATCATTCAAATTAAAAGCAAAAACGAGCCCAGTCCCTTGGCTAGATGACAAATCTCTGGAACATCTAGGGGTATGTGACAGCCCTGTCCTCCCTCTGCCTCATGCATTCACCGAAAGCAAATTCCTGGGAGATGGGAGAGAGGTGCTAGAATAAAGAGGTGGTTATTTAATAAGGTTGAAAGAGGCAAAGACTTAGGTAAACTTGACAGAGGAAATAAAGTCACAGTAAAATACTGCTGAAGAGTAATTACCTGAAAGAGTAACATGAACAAAGACAGGGGGGTTGGACTCTATGATCTCTTGGGTCCCTTCCAACCCCTAACATCCTATGATCCTATGATCTACCTTAGAGATAGTTACAAGGGAGATTTATTACTATACATGTCCATTTTTTTGTGCAGGAGATGCTTGTCTTAGCCTGGTGTATGAAAGGGGGGACTGACAGTCTTCTTTCCAATTTAACAAGTGACAAAAACCCATTAAATGAAGGACCAGCCTTGAGAAGGGAAGTTATTGTTGCAAAAAGTATTATTGTAAAAAGCCATTTTCCTTTGGTACTTTCCTGATAGACTTGGGTTGGGTTTTATTTTTTATCTACAGCCTTCATAATTTGTAGCCTCTTCCCTCCCAGAGCAGTCCCAGCTTACAAGGCAGAGGTTTTTGAGACCATCCAGGTTTGAAGGCAGATCTCGATCAACACTAATTTGGGGAAGTGAGCCGGAGGTCCCCACAACAGATGACACGCAGGGCTCAGCTTCTTATTCAGCTACAAGTCAGCAGGGGCACCCCCGACCATCTGTGGTCTATAAATTACAGTAACACCAGCACACATTGCCTGTAAATCACCCATGAACAGGCTTTTCCTTATGACACACTACATGAACCCTGTTGGATATTCCAATAAACTCCCATCAACCATCCGATTTAAACTCTAGATTATGTTCTTTGGGGGGCAGGAGAAAAGCCTGGAGTTCCCTGCATGTTCACAACCTTGTGGGTGAAGCTGATGGTGTGACCTTCTTTTGGTATGACCTGAACTGCATTGTGTTTATGTACCATGTTTTCCCCTGCTTATCATTCCACATACTATTTCACTTTCCAAGAGTCAACAGGGCCATTGCTTTCTTGCAAATAAAGAAAAATAAAGACATCACTGATTTGAAAACCACAATTTAATGTGAGCCTGTATGACCTGTCCTCACTGCCCAAGCACAGGCTGACCATGGTAGAGGCTCATCCATGCCCTTTGCTTTTGGAGAAGCCAGAAGACCCAACCCATAACACCAAGCCAGCCTTATCCTCTACAAAGTGAAAAGCTAACCACTATTTCTCATCACCTCTGCATCCAAAGAGGTAGAGATAAGACTTGCAATCTCTGAAAGGGCAGACCATCCCATAAGTGCACCTCACTAGCTGTTCCCTTGTGAAGTGCTCAGTCTAGTAAAAGAAGGAAAGTTCTCTGGTCTGGAACCCCTTGGAGATGCACTCCTATTACCCGACTTGGTTTGGACAGCTCTCACCTGCTGTGATGTTTCATGGAGGTCATGTTTGCAAGGAGATGCTATGAGCAGAAATCTTGTCATACGGCTCTGTGCTCCTCAGCGTGTCTGTTTGGGGCTGCAGATGACGCTTTGATGCAAAACCTGTCACTTGGCTTCAAGCTTTCTCCTGAGATCCACCAATGGACCACTTCTGATATTTATATTAGTAAGCTCTGCATCTAGCTCGTCATCTGGGCACAAAACTCTGTAAGAGAAGTTCCTCAGATTGTGGGGGACATGCAGAGGGAACATGCTGATAAATGTTATCTGATCAGATTTTTGTGCTGACCATGACCAAACGTGGGCTGTGGCGTAGGCAGCCAGCAACAGCTCTGTCACAACTCCTTGGTGAGTGCCTTAATCAAACTTGAAATGCTGGACCCCGCTCAGGAGGCAGTGGGAGTTTCTGTCATCTTACTCATGCACAGCAGAAGTTTCCCAAGACAATGTTATTTTTTATCTGGGTTTCTTAAGGCTACAGGGGCTGGTTTCTCCTCATGCTGTAGGTGGGTGTATGGACGTGTGGGCATCTCCACACACTTTTAAACCCATTTGGTGACTTCTGTCAAAGTGGACAGATGTTTCCACCTCACAGAGACAGGGAACCAAGGCAACTATGGCCGCTTCCTGCAATGACAATGGGGTGCACTCAACCCTCTGTAAGCATCAGAGAATCCACATCCATAAGGGCAATCTCAGGGAAAATTGACCTCTCCTGCTTCCTCCAGTTGTGAGCAGCCAGTTTTCTCACTAACACTGCTCCTGATTTATTACAGAGCAGTTTCCAGGCTCAAGTCGAAGTTGGTGCTTTCTTGCCTGAGAACTACGCATCAGAAAGCATCTAGTCTAACAACAAAAAACCAGGTAAAAGTAGTGAGGTTGTTCTCTGGAGGTACCAGTCCCACCAACATTGCATGATCCCAGTGTCACCCACTCTAAACAACCTCAGGAGCAATTTTTAACTCACCAGAAATGCATGTTCAAAGAATTTATTGAATCTAGGTTGAGCTCATCTAGGTAGTTTAGTTTCAGGAAAAATGAATAAAATAAACCTGATTTTTAAGTCTATTTTATGTAGAAAAAAACCACAACAAAGTACCTTTTTGAATATTACTTTAAATTTCCCTGGGATAATAAAAGGACAGATTAAAACATAGACAGAACTGATTCATTTCAGCTCATGGACAAATACATTGTGATTTTGGGGCTTCTGCTTTGAAAACTTTTTTTAAATTGGAGACAACATCCAATGAGAATCTTTGCAGCTCTTCCATGAAGATCTCAACGTCCCAGCCTCCTCTTCTACCTTCCCACTGCCCTCTTACTTTCCACTTTCACAAGAAGTGATAGCACTATTTCTGGTTTTTAACAAGATTTGGAAAGCATTCAAGTTCCTGACTAAGTGGTTGGAAACAAGGAAGCAGAAGGATGTTTTGGCATCCTGTGCCGTGTGCATGAGGAGAGTAGACACAAACACATTGAATGCACATACTGTAAAACAAGATTACAAGGAGACTACAAACTAATAAAAGCCTATTAAAACATCATGGAGGCTATTGCCACTCACGTGTTTGTCTACTTATTAAAATAACAAATATTTCATGGGGACATGCAGTTGGAATATGACTGAGTGCAGATAAAACTTTCAGCAACTTTAACTACATAATGCCATCAATAATTAATGTAGCCTAGCCTGAAATTTGAGAGATTTATCAATACTAGCAGAAACATTTGCAAATAAGTTGGGGAAGTTCACAACATACCTTTGGTCTCAAAGGATTTAGTTTCTTTTTCCCTATCTTTTTTTTTTTTTCCTTTCCATCTACCATCAATAAATTAACATAGAGCCTCTACAGTGCAATGACAAATGCAGTTGAAAATCCTCAGTAGAAAGTTTGAAGAAAGTATCAATCTGGAGAAAGAGCCTCATTATGTTTTTATTTGCTTCGTTCTCTTTCACTTGCAGTGGAATATATATAACCTGTCCAAGGGAATTAATTCTGAGCAGCAAAGAGAAGCAAAAGAAGGGCCAAAGGTAAAGAAGGCTGCAAATGAATACAACCCAAATTCTTCAGGAAAAATCATGGCCAATCCATAAGCTTCTGTCCAAACTCACCTTATTCATATCAGTACAGACCAGGCACACTTGTGTGGAGAGATTACATCTTTTATAAGGCCAAGTTGTGGGGGAAATAAAAATAATAGATCTATAGAACCCTTAAGGTTGGAAAAGATTTCCAAGATCATCTAGTCCAACTATCAACCTGATCCCACCATGCCCATTAAACCATGTTTTCAAAATGCACATCTACATGTTTTTTGAACACTTGTAGGGACAGTGTCTCTACCACTTCCCTGGGCAGGCTGTTCCAATACCTGATCACTCTGTCAGTGAAGAAATCTTTCCTAACATCCGATTTAAATCTCCCCTACTGAAAAGTGAGGCCATTTCCTGTTTTCCTATTACTGGTGACCAATGATCAGTCACTGGTACATAGAAAGGCTAACAGCTTCTCCATCCTTCCCACCTACTTCCCACCATACTGCATCAAGCACAACAATATTCCCCATGCTTTACACTCCTACAGCATCAAATATTTCAAATAAAACAGCAGAACAATAAATTATCCAACTCACTGTCTGCAAATCCTTGCTTTAGTAAACTGGGCAGCCAGTGAGGAGTCCTCCCCAAAAATGGTCACAGGAAGTTGCCAGAAGCAGCAACAGGGGTTGAAACTTTTCCACACACATCTCAAGGGATAATCAGTTGAAACTGAATTTCAAATGGGATTTGGCTTCTCACCCTCTCCCACTGTTTTTTTTAAATTTTATAGCTTTAGTGCATTTACAGATAATAGGAAAATAATTATAGTGTCATAATCTACCTCTTGGCAGCTTGTTTAGATGCCCAACTTCAGGTGCTACCTTCAAGGTGAAGCAGAGGTGTGATCTGATGTTGCCACCTGAGGTACCTGTAGAGAACTAAGAGCAAGGGGGATGATGTCCTCCCTTCCTACCGCTTTGCCATGAAAAATGTATTTTTTATGGCAGGAACAAATTGATGCTGCTGCAGGGAGGTGAAAAAAGTCAGCGTAAACCAGGTGAACCAGGTGAACAAAGCTAACAACAGGGCTTGGCCCATGGGCATTGGGGTTCCCTCCTCCAGCTCAGCTTTATACCAGCCTTGGTCCTTGTAGTTTGCACATCCCAACACCCACCATGAGCTGCATGTTGTGTCACCATGGGAGGACATTAAACCTCCAGGAACAGCATAAGGAGTTTGTTCTGCTACTGCAGGAGGAATGAAATTGTCAGCTGTGAGGATGAAGTATTTGAGGTTGGCTATCGGAGCTCTCCAAGCTCAGGAGGGGTTTGGAGGAATGTGAGCTGGGGTTACATAAAAACACTGACTCATGCTGACAAATCACGAGTTTTGAGAGATTCAGCTGAGGAACAAGTGAAAACTCAAGCTGCATGTTGCTTACAAGTCAACAGAAACTGGGGGATGTTGGGGACCTCCAAAAGACCTCACAAAAGGGAAAATCTGTCCCTTTGTTATTTCAGGGCAGGTCAGTGTGGGCATTTATTCTTTGCTTTTCAGAAAGAATTGCCTATGATGGAGGAAACAGCCATTAGGAAATCTCCCCTCTTTTGTTTGTGCTACCATGTGTGATATTGGAAAGTACGTCATGCAGAATATTGACTTTCCATTGGGCTGTCTGGGTGCGCAAACGTTTGTTGTTTCGTTAACTGGGCAAAAACCGTTGTGGATTTTGGCAGCATGAGCTGGGCTATGGTTTCTGTGAATGCCTGGATGCAATTCTCCCCAGGGCTTTATGGGTTACTCCAGCTATGTCCCATTACACAGGTCATTTGGGCAGCGTGAAGATGGTGTGTGTCCCAGGGCTTCCCTTTGCACTTTGACATTTAAATCAGACATTAAAATCCACGCTCAGAGACATATGCAAGTAGTTGGGTTTTGGATCCATTACAATTTTGTATCCTCTCTTGCTCCTCTTATTTACAGTAGGTGCTCAGTATCTCTCCAACACACATACAGAAATCAGTTAAATTATTCAAGTGCTTCAATAACCCTACGGTTTGCCTAAATCAGAAAAAACGTTGCCTGCTTTCAAGTTTTATTTCTCTTTCCCTCAATGACAGTCTTTCTCTCACTCATCCAAACACACTGATGGAAAAATGAAGATGTACAGATGGGCTGCTCAATTTGTCAGTCAGGTTGCTGTGTAAATACAGCATCAGGAGAAGAAGAGTGTTAGAAACACAGATGTACACGAGGCATCCCAACCATCATGTTTGGGCTGCCTCCGCATCGCTCAAGTATGCATCAGCCAGCACAAGCAGAGCTGTATGAGGCCAGAGGGAAATGTAGCTAACGGGGAAAAAACTGTTGGTAAATCACATGACTCTCAATCTTGTCCAATAGGATAAAATAAATATAGATTAGCATCAGGGTCAAAGATTTGATAACATGAAGAATGAGATGTGCAAGTGCCCGAGTTGCTGGTGTTAAAAGCACCCCAAAAACTTAACTGTATAAATACAAAATACATTATATGTGTATATATACACACACACAAATAAATATGGATATATACATATTATACATGAAAGTTGGACTTGATGATCTTAGAGGTCCTTTCCAACCTTATGATTCTGTGATTCTACAAGATACACACACAGACACACAGACACACACACACACATATGAGCCTTTTTTGCTTTGCAAAGCTCCCTTTGACATGGTCCCAGCTTCTCCACTGCAATGTAATAAATAAACTTCTGCAGTGAGTAACGTCCCATCTCCACTTCTGGCACCCCACACTATCAAAGTTGTTTTAGCAACAGTGGTATATAAAGCAGATGGACTCGTGAGGCTCGAAGCCCCTGAAAAAAAGTCATTCCTTTCTCTCTGGGCTATCGACATTCCTGAGTGCTCACGATGCAGCTGCTGAGTTGCTGGACAGCCCACATATGGCTGTGAGCTGAACAATAGCTACATGCTGTTGTTCTTGTTCTAGGCATCACCATATGTGTTTATTAGAAACAGCAATAAAATGATGACAGGCTTCTCCAGCCATCCTTGCTGCTTGGGGAAAAGTAAAGTGAGGGAGTCGATGGGATGAAATCAGAAGATTCTTCTCAGCTTTGGAGTTGCTGGGTGATGGGGTGGTGCCACTGTTTAGGGGAGCATGGCTGGCTATAGGTAATATTGCCAAATTAATATTGTTCCTATAGCTGGACACTGAGCCTAAGTCCCCTCTCGTTCCATTTTACAAAACTATTGCTGGAAACCTGGAAAAGTGGAAAGTGCACCCAAAGTTTGATTCCACAAGGCCTCACCATGGGCACAAACTGAAACATGAGAGGTTCCATATAAACATAAGGAAAAAATTTTTCCCTGTGAGGGTAACAGAGCTCTGGCGCAGGCTGCCCAGAGGGGTTGTGGAGTCTCATTCTCTGGAAACCAGCCTGGATGTGTTCCCATGGGATCCGCTCTAGGTGATCCTGCTCTAGCAGGGTTGTTGGACTAGATGATCATCAGAGGTCCCTTCCAATCCCTAATAGTCTGGGATTCTATGGATTCCAGGAGCTTTGGATCAGGACCATAACTGGCATATTCATGGTCCATCACAAGCAGAACCTTGTGTGGGATTACCTTTGGTGTTGGGATGCCTTAAAACAGCTTCCAAATTACAGAAATTTGGGCTGGAGCCTCAGCATTTTTTAGACAGAGGGGTTGAGCTGGGCACTGGGAGCCCGAAAAACCACAGAAACGGTTTAAGGTTGGTTTTGCCATCAGCATAAAGACAAAAAACCAAAGAATCCCAGAAAAGAAGATGGACTAAGAAAATCTGAGCATCTGGATCTTCACATGCTCCAAATTCTGAATCATTTCCCTCTGCATCCAGTGGCCACTATTCCTCAAAAAGAGAGGAAAAAGAAATTTTGGCAGCAAAACCAGCCAAGGTAGTAGTAATGCAATGGATCTAAATATGCAACATAACATCCCTTTCATATCCTTGATCACTCTAAGCTGTGTTCAGACGTGTGGGACTCAATGGGATAGACCACTCCCATCCAAAGATAGACTAGAGCATTTGTATATGTGGTCCATAGCTTGTCATGTTCAAATCCTGATGTTTTTCTTGATAGTGAACAGAGGATCCATCCTGCTGTATTTTTGTGACAAGAATAATAAAACTCAGCCACTGTAAAAAAAACTTCTGACCAACACAAAACCAACATCAGCTTTAAAAATGCATTTGCAATGCAGAACCGTAACAGGTTTACTGTGACCTTCTAATTGCGGTACAAATGCCATTGTCATTCTTCCTTCACTTCTATTCTACTTCCTACCCACACAAGTAAACAAATCAAGACAATGTTTTACATCTTTGAAAAGTTCCCAAAGCAGGATTTTCCACTTAGGCTGCAACTCCCTTGACTTTTCTCTTTTTTTTGCAGCACAAATCAATTTCACAAGTGTGGCGCTACACTCCCTTATCTTCGATTGCATCACTAGCAGAATAAACTGTGCAGTCGCTTAACCCTTGGTGCCGTCCCTGCCTTACTCCTGCATCTGCATGTAAGCCACTGTTACAAGGTATTGTTTTGCCCCCACAAAAATCCAAACTGGTTTTTGGTTTGGTTTGGTTTTTGGTTTTTTTGAATGAATGAGCCCATCCACTATCAGCTCAGAAATGTTGCTGTGTTGGTTTCACATAGTTCGATAACTTTGTCCCAAATGGGTCTTTGTCTTAGAAGTTGTTTTTCAACAAGTACCTTTGCTTCTGTTTACTTTCAGCTATTGTCTCCTGAAATACCAACAGATAGGTTAAAAATAATCTGTTTACACTTTACCTTGAAGGGCAAGAGTGGATCAGGTAACTTCTTATTTATTATCAGCAATCCTCACCCCACACTCCTGGAAGACAATCGGGGCTTTGCTATTGAGTGAAATAAAAGCAGGATGAGACCATATGGTTCTTGTTAAATGAGCCTCATCTTCCTATTGTTAATGCTTATCTACAAAATAAAGTATTTCTGCAGAAAGCGTATTCCCATAGCATGTTCCCTTTCCAATGACCAGCTGGTTGCCAGTTTGTTATTTGCACTGCAGTAGACCACTTTCATCTATTTCTATTTCAGTCCAAGAACACCATTTGTACATTGTCCAACTTGGAAATGTTAATCTAACACCATTGGTCACGGGCCTTTTAACTTCAAGTGGCAAACTTCCAGCTAGCTGCCAGTTGAGTATTTATACTGGAATCTTTCGTAGCCCTGGAATAAACTATTTGTTTACCATAAACAGCAGCAACTCGCCAATAATTTCTGCAGCACACATGGAGGAAGGTACAGCCCATTGCACTTTGCTGTTGGCTTCTCAATAACCTCCTGAGTAGGTCCTCAGGGAGACACTTCTTGTCTGGAGCCAAGACAAATTCATCCATTCCCCTCTCCATGCACGTGCATAACTTTTTTTTTACATTCAGGGCAGTTACACGCAGATTGAAAGGCAAGAGGAACCAAAATTGCAGTGGTTAGGCAGGAGTCTGTTGGTGGAGATGGTTAGACTGGAAGAAGACAGCTTCTCCCGAGATCCAGGACTGCTGATAAAGGCCAAAATATCAGCAAAACCCTCAAGCAAAAATATCCAGTTGCCTTGGCATTGTCTGCATCTCCTCGTGCTTCACTACAAGCACAACACTTGGGATGTCCACTGGGAAGGAGGCAGCACTGGATGGGTGTGGATGCAGCTTTTCAGAGAGCACAGCGGAGTGAATCCTGTGGGATTTTGCTTAGGTGGTTGCTATTATTTCCAGCAATACAATTTGAGCTTCCTGAAATAATATTATACTTTGGGTTCTTTTCTATGAAAAAAAGACCAAGGGGGGAAGAAATAAAAGGGTTCAAAAGGTTCTGCAATATAACTTCAGGAATGTTATGTGCTGGCAAGGGAGTGTTTCGTGTACTTTGTTCAACTCCAGTAAAATAAAACATTTCCTTTTTACATATTCTTATGATGATCTATGGGTGGGAGAGTCCAAAGAAAGGCTTTGGTGAGTTCAACACAGAATGGAAACCCCCTGTTTCAAGGAAAAAAAGAGTAACAGTAATGATGCCTTGTTCTTCTCTTCAGTTTTCCTGTTCAGTTACATAATGTACTGGTAACTTTTTGTGTCACCTTGGTTGTTCCAAGTAAACAAATAAATAAATACCAGTTTAGAGGAGAACTGGCCCTATAAACATACTTGAACAAAAACTCAGAGGACCATTTGGGATGTAAAGCTTGAAGTAGTCTGGTAAAAAGTACAGTTCACATTCACTGATGGAAGGATGGAGAGGCACTCACTGGTGTTACGTGCATTCACACCCTTGGCAAAAAGCAGGGAAACCAAGGGCTCCTCACTCACTTATTCCTGCAGTCAATGGGATTTCTAGAAAAGACATATTAATTTTAGTTCTGACCTTTGCTAACTTCCCACTGCTCGGCTTTTTGTGTCCCCTCAGCACGCTTTTCACTTGGGAGTATGAAATACATACACACACGCGTAACCATCTACCACTCACCCGCAATTTTGATCAACATCCATTATTCTTACCTCACCTAAGGCTTCTTTGGCCATCGAACAAAGGTAAACAAAATATTTTGACGTCTTGAAACACACGCTCTTTTCATTCAGGAGGGCAAATAAATAGACCTGACATAAAATAATGTCATAACAATCAGTGACTACAACTTGATTCTTGCTGCTGTAACTGGAAACTCGTAAGAGAAGGTTAAAGTAACCCAAGTCTGATTTCCCAGAGGCTACGAAACCACCCACTCCTCTTGTGTTGGGTTTTTCAATGGTTAATCCTATTTGGGCAACCTCTGAGCAAACTAATTCCCCAAAATGCTTAAGGTAGATATTTGCCTCTCAAACAGAAGTGCTAAGAAACTGGATGCGCAGAGCGAGGAAGGGCACTTGCACTCCAAAGGAAGAACAAAATCAATTCTCTTTCACAAAACCTGCATACTTGGGGGAAAAACAGAAGTTTGTGAATAAGACCTGAGACCAGTGATGAGGAGGCTGAAGAAGAATCCCAGTCCACCAATGGAAAAAAGTTGAGCAGCTGAAGAAAGATTTGGAGAACTTAATAAGAGAAGCCTGAGGCTAATCTTTCTACTGGTTTATTTCCCTCCCCCCACTTCATTTATTTGCTACGAGTCAAATTTTGGAGCAATTAGTAAAATATGATGCAAATATTCCCTGTGTGACTGCACATGAATAACTCTCATTTCACTAAACGCTTGTCTCCTTGTTCCAAAGTACATCTGCTGTTTGCATTAAGATAATCTGCTGAAATATTGGGAAGTAAATTAATGTTTTTATAAGATATTTATGAAACAACTTTGTATCTGTGACTTTCACGGCCTGTTTCTTTGGCTGGCAGTTGCTTTCCCTGGGAGCATCCATGCCCTGTTTCAATTACAGACTGGGCTGACTAGAATCTTGTGGAAAAGGTCCAACTGGCTGAGAATGGCTCAGCATCCACTTCTAACAGGCTGAGGGAAGAGGACCAGATCTGCCAGCAGCTTAGGACAAAACAAACCCCAACCCAACCAAGCCGAGAACAAACTATGATGTTGCACATGTGATGAATCGTGGTATCTGCAGAAATCCTGACATGACACTGCCACAGCCTTATGGACAGGAAACAAGAAGGCTGGAAGCTGCTCCCAGCTCTTGCTTGGTGCCCACGCATCATATCAGGAAGTAAATTAAAGTCATTTTGGACTGTTTTGTCCTTTCAGGATTCCCGTTCCTAAGAGGTGGGGGAAGACACATTAGTTAGGATTGCCACAGCCCAGATCATAGAATCATAGAATCATTACAGATTGGAAGGGACCTCAAAAGATCATCTAGTCCAATCTGCCTGCAACAGCAGGATCACCTAAACCAAGTCACACAGGAACCTGTCCAGTTGGGTCTTGAATATCTCCAGTGAGGGAGACTCCACAACCCCCCTGGGCAGCCTGTTCCAGTGCTCCGTCACCCTCACCGTGAAGAAGTTCCTTCTCAGGTTGATGTGGAACCTCCTATGTTCCAGCTTACAACCATTGCCCCTCGTCCTATCACTACATGGCACTGAGAACAGCCCAGTTCCATCCTCCTGACACCCACCCCTCAAATATTTGTAGACATTAATGGGGTCACCCCTCAGTCTCCTCCAAGCTAAAGAGACCCAGCTCCCTCAACCTCTCCTCATAAGGGAGGTGCTCCACCTCTCTCATCATCTT
>VXBP01000489.1:0-45040 GCA_013400115.1 Rhinopomastus cyanomelas | reverse complement strand
CTCCCAGGAAGAAAGCAAGAGAGTCAGGAATCGTGGTGTTGCTTTTCAGTGTCCTTAGAAGCCCTTCACAACGAATGTGGTTGTCTGCCTTTCACACATTTCCCTGCGGAGTTCACATGACATGTAAGAGTGCCTGCACCCAAGGCGAAACTGCCCAGTAATGGCACAAGAGATGTATGCCGGTTTCTCCCAGGAAGAAAGCAAGAGAGACAGGAATCGTGCTGCTGCTTTTCACTGTCCTTAGAAGCCCTGCACACAGGCAGTATGTATCTGCCTTGAACACATTTCCCTGCGGAGTTAACATGACATGTAAGAGTGCCTGCAACAGGAATATTTCAGCGGCCAGTTTCTGCATTCGTGAACATCTCCCAGAGGCTGAACATCTCTCCAGAAGGAGGTTGCGGAGGAGTAGCTTCTGCCCCTGACCTGTTTGGACAGCTCTGAGAGAGCTTAGAGAACAGGAAGCCAACTCAGTCTTTTGGGGGTGCGAAAGGAGACAGGCCCTGAGGGAGCGAGTAGCGTTTCCAGAGTGCTGGCAGGGCGCAGACCCAAGCAAGCTGAGGACCTCTTGATCACTGGGTGACTGGGATGATGGGCCTTGTGCTCGTGAGGTCCCGGCCATGAAGAGGCAGGGGCGAGTGGTCCCCTCAGTCCTGTGTCTGCGTACTCCTGGTATGCCTGAGCTGTGGAGTTTGGAGAGTAACTGTCCATTTCTTTTGTTTCCTTTGGACAGTACCCATTTCTGCTGACAGCCAAGCCCCTCAGCAGCCTGGCTCAGCTGATTGCTGCAGCACAGGAAACAACTAGGACCAGCAGCCACCTCTAGAACAGCTGAATTGCTGTGCTGCAGGACAGAGGGATGAACAGACCAGCGGCCACCATCACGGTGGTAGGAAGGAGAGTGCACCCACACTGGAGGATTAAAGAGTGGTTGTTTGTGTTCTTGCTGCTTTCTGGCTCCTTCATTTCTTCGGAAGCTGCAGTGCGGGTGAAGGCAGAGAGGCAGTGGCCAAGAAAGCTCTGGTGCCTCAGCCAGTGTCGCAGGAAAGCAAATGCAGTGGGAAGACTGCCTTCTTCTCACCTTGTGGAAGAGCATGGGCCCTGCCAGGAGAAGGGCTCCAGCCCCGCTTGTCTGCAGAGACCACGCTGTTGGGGAGGCAGCTGGCCCCATCTGAAGAGCCAACTCTGCTCCTGGAGCTGTTCCCCAGCGCAGCGTTTCCCATGTCCTGCAGTCCTGGCCTGGGCCAGTGGAGAAATGCCAGGGTGTCTCGCAGCTACCTCGTTTGCACCCTACAAACAACAGTCCTGTGATCCACAGGAAGAGGAGGGGGAAGATGCTAAGGAAGCCAAAGACATAAGTGACCCTTTGCTTGATATGGCATGGTGGTCTGAAAGTCCAAACTGTGAGTACGAACTCTGGTGACCACTGTGTTGGGTGTAATTTGGAGAGCTGTGTTTGTATCTTCCCCTTCTGGTCATAAAATTTGCTCAGTGACCATCACTGTGAGATAGTGTCATAGAATCCCAGGGTTAGTGAGGCTGGAAAAGCCCTCTGAGCTCATCCAGCCCGGTCCCTGACCTAAGATCACCCTATTAGCCAGACCAGGGCACTGATGGCCCTGCCAGTCTGTCCTTCGACACCTCCAGGGATGGGGACTCCGGCACTGCCCTAGGCAGTCCATTCCAGTCTCTGATCACCCTCTCTGTGAGGAGGGGCTTCCTAACATCCAACCTAACTCTCCCCTGGCAGCTTCAGACCCTGCCCTTCCACCCTGGCGCTAGTTACCTGAGAGAAGAGCTTGACCCCCACCTGACTACAACTTCCCTTTGGGGAGTTGTAGAGAGGGGAAAGGTCTCCCCTGAGTGTCTTTTCCAGGATAAACACCCCCAGCTCCTTCAACCTCTCCTCACCAAACTTTCCCTGCAGTCTCTTCACCAGCCTCGTCGCTCCTCTGGACCCACTCCAGCCCTTCCTTCTCTTTCTTGAAGTGAGGAGCCCAGCAGTGCCTTTAGTACTTGATAGGAGGCTTCCTCAGTGGGAGAATTATGGCCCTAGTCCTGCTGGCCACACTGTTGCTGAGACAAGCCAGGATGCCATTGGCCTTCCAGTCCACCTGGGAACCCTGCTGGCTCCTGTTCAGCAGGTTGTCCACTAGTCCTGCCAGGCCTCTCTCTGTCAGGCTGCTCTCCAGCCACTCATCCCCTAGGCTGTACTTGCAGCGGGTTCTTGTGGCCCAAGTGTAGGACCCTTCCCTTGGCCCTGTTAAACCTCATCCCGTTAGCCTCTGCCCATTGACCCAGGTTGTCCAGAGCTCTCTGAAGAAGCTTCCCTCGCTCCAGCAGATCGACGCTCCCCCCATCTTGGCGTCACCTGCGAATGTGCTGGCCTTTGTCTTAGCAGCAGCCTCGATGGCATCAGAGGGACTTCTGTCTGGGTTGGAGGAGCTGTGTGGAAGCTTTTCAACCCATTTGCCAATCCTGTGGTTCGCAGGAGCTGCATTAATGGTGCCAGTGCTGCTCCCTGTCTGCACCGTGGCTGCCTTTTCAGAGCCCCAGTGCTCTGCAACATCTTCTCCAAGGCCTTGGTGCCTGTAAACAAAAAGGAGCAGATGAGAACAAGGTGGGGAAAGTAGAAAACAAAAGAGAGAAAAAAGCTTAACTCTTGTGGGTTGGGTTTGCAAGGCCATAGTTTTCTTTTCCTGAAGTATTCAAGTCCCGCCTGGATACTTGAACCTTCCTGCTCCAAGACTGGATTGTACCTTAGGCAATGGCTCCACCATCCTGTCCCCTCAGTAGCTGAGGGTGAGTCACAAGGCTTCTGCAGCTCTTCAGAGACAAAGCCATGACTGAAACACATGTGAACCCCAAGATTTCCCCAAGGTCTGCTGGGTTAGACTCAGGAAGAGTTCCCCTAGCATCAGGATGCCTTTAGAATAAGGATTCCCTTCCAGTTCGGATTCCCTGGGAACCCACCCTTGGAATCCAGGCAGCCCCAGTGAAGGGTTTTCTGCTCTGGTCCCCGTTTCAGGAGCATCCGTCTGGCTTGTGTTATTTCCTAGAAACCAGTGTGTTCCCTTGTTCCCTCTTCAGAGTCACACGCCTGGGATTTTTGATTCAGCAAGAATCAACTGCAAAATCATGAAAACCAAGGAGTCCATGGGTAAGGCTGCGTCTTACCCACCAGTGTGTCACAACGTGTCACCTCTTTTGCAAGAGGTGCATAGCAGCGAGGCCCTTTCATGACATTCCTAGGAATTAGTTGTCCTGGATGGACCTGAAAGCCAAAGGTGCATCCTGGAAGGCTCTAGAGATCACAGGGTGCTAAAGCACAAAGCAGGGCTCCATCAACACCTGTGATTGCTCCAGGAGACTGGGATTGCTGTTACAGGAAGAGCTACTGGTGCCACCACAGGTCCAAGTTTATCATCTACAATCAGTCCCAATTTGGATAGAGGGTCATGTGTGACGCTCTATGTCAGTGTCAACCCAAGTTCTTAGCACCTCACCCAGTCAGCGTCTCCTCCGTCCCTGGAGAAGCGATGGAGCGGTTCATTCTAGAGGTCTTCTCTAAGGATATGAAGGCTATGAGGGCAATTGGTAATGGCCAGCACAGGTCTACCAAGGGGAAATCATGTTTGACTGATTGAATAGCCTTCTGTGGTGTTGCAGCTAAAGGGGTGGACAATGGAAGACAAGCTGGTGTGGGCTACTTTGATCTTAGGAAGGCTTTTGGTACAGGGTTCCGTTGTAAATCAGCTGTGGAATCAATTATCGGATTGTGAATTGGGTTAAGAATTGACTGTGCAGAAGAGCCCGGAGTATGGTGATTAATGGTTTAGATAGTTTTGTCCTGCTCCGGCAGGGGGGTTGGACTCGATGATCTCTTGGGTCCCTTCCAACCCCTAACACCCTATGATCCTATGATAATGATGTAGAGTGTAGCTGGAGACCTGTGGCTCCAACACATCTGTGTCCTTCTGGAACATTGACGTTGCTGCTGTCTCACTGTGAAAGCCTTCACATCCCTATTTTAGAGCTAAAGTTGCTATAAACCCTAAATAGTATCAAACCAGACTGTGGTGCTTACCCGTCACTGCTCTGGCACTGGGGACATTCAACAGAGCATGGGGTGATGCTGAGGGACTTGATGCCCCTTTCTGCCTGCAGGGAGATGTGATCCTGCAGCGTGAGCACATCTTCGAGACTCTCACCAAGCTCTGCATGCTGGCCAAGAAGCAGAAGCAGCTCAAAGTTGTGTGGGGAAGGTAAAGATGGAGGTGGGATGGGTTGAGGGGAGCAGGATCAGCTTTAAGGAAAAACCTACCTCAGAAACTTCCACACTTGGACTATCTAGAATCACAGTGTGTGTGGGGTTGGAATGGATCTCTGGAGATTACCCAGTCCCACTGCCCTGCTCAAGCAGGATCCCCTAGATCAGATCACACAGGAACATCCAGGTGGGGTTTGAAGGTCTCCAGAGCAGGAGATTCCACAGCCTCTCTGGGCAGCCTGGGCCAGGTCTCTGCCACCCTCACAGCAAAGAAGTCCGTCCTCATGTTGAGATGGAACCTTCTCTGTTCCAGCTCATCTCCATTATTCCTTGTCCTCTTACTGGGCACCACCAAGGAGGACTGTCGCTCCCTTCTTGACTCCCACCTCTCAGAGATTTACAGGCAGCAGTTACATCCCTCTCAACCTTCTCCTCTCCAGACTAACCAGCCCCAGCTCTCTCAGCCTTTCCAGTCCCTTAATCTTCCTCATAGACCCCTGCTGGACTCTCTCCAGTAGATCCGTATCTCTTGAACTGGGAAGCCCAGAACTGAACAAAAGACTCCAGCTGTGGTCTCACCAGGGCAGAGCAGAGACAGGGAAAACCTCTCTAGGTCTGCTAGACACCCTTGTCATGCTGCACCCCAGGGTACCACTAGCCCTCTTGGCCACCAGGACATACTCCCATGGGACTCCCAGATCCTTCTGCATGGAGCGGCCCTCCAGCAGGATGGTCCTAGTCTGTCCCGGTGCCTGGTGTGCTTCCTCCCCAGAGGCAGGACTCTACTACCTCTATGGAGTCTCTACTGAACTTCATGAGGTCCCTCTTCCCCCAGCTCTCTCCAGTCTGTCCTGATCCCCTTGGACAGCACTAAACCCCCCACTAGGTCAAAACAACTGCTGTGACCCCAGCAGGTGGTGGCCCCAGCAGGTGGTGGCCCCAGACGGTGGTGCCCCCAGCAGGTGGTGCCCCATACCAATGGGGTCTGCTGCAGCAGCACAGTTGTCTCCATGCCCTCCTCACATAGACACAGGGGACCTGGTAGGGTGCTGTGGGACAAGAAAATATATCAAAAATAAATTCAAACATTAAAATCCATGAGAAATCATTCATTTCCCCTCTGAAGTTCATTCATTTCCCACTTAACGCAGTTTGTTTCTGTGGTGGCACCTTGCTTGGTGCCCTGGTCTGCTCTGCTCCAGGAGCTGCCCACACCTCAAACTACTCTACAGGGAACTAGAAAAACCCTGTTCTTCAGGTAGTGCTGTGACCTGGGGGTGAGGTTGTGGCTTTAGGGTAGAGCTCTTTGAATTAGAGCCCAGTCCTGCAGCCAAGGAGTGGCCGTGCCCTGGGCTTTGTCACTGTGCAAGTTGTTCCTCCCCTGGCTATCTGGAGATGCTGCCTCCACAGCCTGGCAGAATGAGCCCTGGCTGGCAACCACGGGGCCCCACACTCCCTCCCCTGGAGGAGGATAGGGAGGAGTCAGTAGGGAAGGGAAAATGCAAGGAGATGGCTGTTTTTCTAAGCGGGAGCCTCAAAGTAGAAAGGGCTGGACAGATATTCTCGAGAAGTTCCAGGAGAGGGCTCCAGAGAGTTACTGCAGGGAGTGTGTCAGTATCTGCCCCCGAGAAGGAGGTGGAGAAAGTGCCCCTTGGAGTTTTCTCCACTGGAAACCTCTTGGCAGAGGAAGGGGAGGAGGTGCTGGTGTGAACTGTCCCCATGAGAGGGTTCCCAAAGCAGGGGGAAGGCCCCAGTGCAGAGCTCAAATGCGGTCACACAGGGGGTTGGGTTGGGAGGGACCACAGAGCTCCTCTGTATGCACCCCAAATCTGCTGGAGGTCCCCACTGCAGCTGGGGACCCCCATGACTCTCCTTCCCTAGGTCTCTCCACTGGCTACACACCCCCTTCCACCCAGGGACCACAACTACACTCTGAGATCCCTGCCAAGGGACCTGAATGAGCCCTCTCCAAAACACGCGACCTGTGCCTGGAGACCACCCCTCCTCACACAGGGCTTTGCCCACTACTGAAGGAGTGACCTTGTGTGACCCTTAGTGACCCCCATGACATGAGTGCCTCCCCAACTCATCTCCACTAAGGTACACACTTTACCCCCCACAAGGCATTTTGGGGGGCAGGGATCACAGTACAACCCTCATGCCCTCCCATGTGGTCCTGTGGACCCTAGGGGGTCCCCTGGAACTGGAGGGATGGAAAATGTTTTTTCCCCAGCTCCCTATTTTTGTGTTTTACCTGTAAAATGATTTTAACCTAAAACAGTGAGAGATGGGGGCAGGGAGGCCAGGAAGGGAGTCGGGTGGGGGTTCTGCTGGGGTGCTGCTTGGTCCTAGGGCACCCCTGTGTGACCGCCCGTGGTGCTGCAGCGCCACGGGATCAGAGGTGGGAGGGGTGTGGGGTGGGGCTGTGGGGAACTCAGAGTTTGTGTTGGTTTTAGGGGAAGGGAAGGGTGGGTTTAAAGCCAGGGATGGGTTTAGGATTGGAGTTAGAATTGGAGGTGGGGTTAGGATTAAGGGTAGTTTTGCAATTGAGTTTAGGGGAATTAGGATTCTATGTGGATTCTGGGGTGGAGTTGGGATTAGGGCTGAATTCAGTGTGGGTTTTGGTTTGAACCAGATTATGGGTTGGTTGTAGGATGAGGATTTGTCATGGGTTTAGGGCTGGAGTGTTTTTAAGATTAGATTTGGGGAGGTTATTAGAGGTGGGATTAGGATTAGGGGTGGATGGGGGAAAGGTTTAGATATGGTTTAGGACTAGAGTTCGTTTTACAGATAGATTTGAGAGGATTTAGGGCTTGTGGTGTATGTTAAGGGTTGAGTCTGGGGTTAGTGGTGGGATTCCTGGACTCCTACAGAGCAGGGTCTCTCTTGGCAGCCCTGGCTCCAGCCTTATCCACTGCTGGACCCTCTACCTGACAAGGAGCCCTTGCAGACACTGTAGCTGAGGCTGAGGCTGAGGGAAAGGAAGTGTCCAGTGCTGTGAGGACACGTGGACAGTGTTTGTTCTTTGCACTCCCTGGCACAAATTAGGTTGAGAAGCAGAGGGAGGAACAGGGACACGGCCAGTGACCAGCACTGACACAGCGGGTGTCAGTTGGAACATAGGAGGTTCCACACCACCATGAGAAGGAACTTCTTCCCAGTGAGAGTGACAGAGCACTGGAAGGGGTTGCCTAGGGGAGTTATGGAGTCTCCTGCTCCGGAGACATTTAAAACCCACCTGGACATGTTCCTGTGAGACTTGGTCTAAGGGATCCTGCTATGGCAGGCAGATTGAGCTGGATGATCTTTTGAGGTCCCTTCCCATCCCTAACATTCTGTGTGATTCTGTGAATGAAGCAGTTGCAGCTGGAGGGAATCAGAAGACCTCTTACCACACTTTAAGGCAGGGGTCCTCAAACTCCGGCCTGTGGGCTGGATACGGCTCCCCAGGGTCTCCAGTGCAGCCCACTGGTATTTACAACAATCCCCGGGGCTTGGGGGGCAGAAACAGAGCAGCCGCATGTGACTTCTTGCTGACTGCGCGGCCATGCTGAGGAGGGTGGTTCCCCCATCTCTCCCTCCCTCCCTCCAGCTCCCAGGCATGACAAGCCAGGCAGCACAAACTATAGCCCCCCAACACTGTCTGAGGGACAGTGAACCAGCTCCCCAGCCCCCTGTTTAAAAAGCTTGAGGACCCCCTGCTCTAAGGCAATACCACTTGGGTCAGCGTTAGCCCACAGGTGAGTCTCCCCTGCATGGTGTTTCTGAGAGCAGGGATTCATCTCTCTCCTGAATGAGCTGAGTCCTGCCCTGGCACTGCAGTGCCTCTTCCTAGCTTGCTGAAGAGGAGCTCAGGTACCTTTGTATGCAGATGTAGCCACAGTGACAGCCTTTGTCAAGGTGCTTTTGGGGGCAAGCAACAATCACAGAGATGAAGTGTTGCTTTGCACCAAAGGCTTTTGCTCCAAGGTCTTTCAAGCCCCTTTGCAAGACAGTGTTGATGATGATGACCAACTCCTTCAGTCACCTGCAACAATGGAGAAAGCCTCAGAGAAGCACAACATGGTTTAGGCTGCAAGCGACCTTCAGGATTATCTAGTTCCGAACACCCTGCCCAGCCAGGGGCTGGGACACCTCTCACCAGCCCTGTGCAGCCTGGCCTTTCCAGCCATCATCATTCAATGATCTTGTGGTGCAGAGCTGTTCCCACTAGCCTGAGACTAAGACTGCATGTGGCAGGCGTAGCCCATCTCTCTGTGCATCCTTCCAGCAGCAAACAGGTTTGTTTCTGACCCCTTTGGGGCCCTGTGTCACTAGCTGATGTGCTGGCTACCTGTGGCCTGGTTGTCAAACTACAGGACAGTGACAGCTGTTTGTGTTTGTGTCTCACAAAGGCTTGAGATGCAGGTGGCAAACTTCAGTCAGAGCCATAGCCAGGGAAAAGCAGCAGTTTCTGTGGCCAGCAGTGGTGCTGTGTGAGTGACGAAATAGTGGCTCCGTGTGAGATCGAGGAGGTTCTCAGCCAGCAAGCCTGCTTGCTGTTTTATCTTAGGTGCTAACCAGTGTTGGCATGTGCTTGGAACTTGTTTCCTTTTGCTGCCTTGGCTCTTTTCCTTCTTGTCCTCCTTGTGAGCAGCTCTGACTTTCACAGAAGACAGTTACTACCTGTGTCCCTGAGCGCTGACCAACCTCAGCCACCGCCCCTTGTCAGACCTTCTCTTCCCATGCTGCTGCCCTGGGGCAAGCTGCTGTTTGCTGACTCTCTGGCTGGGGGCTGTAGGGAAGTTACAGGACCTACAGGACAGGTGGGGAGAGCTGCTTTTCCAGGGGCTGCAGTGTTGCAGTTTGAGAACTGCTAGAACCTGTAGAAGTGCTTTCATGAGGAATAAAAGTTGTATTGTGTTCTGGGAGACCTGTCCCTGGTTGCACAGGTCACAGGACCACCCCCCCCCGGAAGCGTCTGTCCTGTGACCTGCCCCTGAAAAGCAGGCTGGGGGAGCCTATAAAAACCGGGGCAGGGTCTTTGTTCGCCTTTTTTTCGCGGGCTGTGGCTCTGAAGGGAGCGCCCCTCCCCCACCGCCTCGGGAACGGGCGGTGGGGGGGTGAGGACAGTGGCTCCCGAAGCAGCCGCGACCTGCCACAGCCCCCCTGGCTAGCCGCAGCTCCCCGAACCAGCCGCGGCTCCCGCCTGACCCCGCCGCCGGCGGGCACCTGCCGCCGCGGGGTCTGGAAGCGACCCCGGCCGCGGGTGCGGAGACCCGAAGCAGTCCTGCCGCATCGCGGCTTTGCCGCCGCCGCACGGCGGCCCAAGACCTAAGAAGTAATGCACCAGACCGGAGAAAGCCGGGGACCGACGCAGCTCCCGCTGCGGCAGCGTGGTGCCGCCACTGCTCGCCGCCGCACCGCGCCCGGACTGGAGAAGCAAGACTGGTGCAGATTTGCCATCACGACCCCCCACCACAGACAGCCTTCNCCCCCACCGCCTCGGGAACGGGCGGTGGGGGGGTGAGGACAGTGGCTCCCGAAGCAGCCGCGACCTGCCACAGCCCCCCTGGCTAGCCGCAGCTCCCCGAACCAGCCGCGGCTCCCGCCTGACCCCGCCGCCGGCGGGCACCTGCCGCCGCGGGGTCTGGAAGCGACCCCGGCCGCGGGTGCGGAGACCCGAAGCAGTCCTGCCGCATCGCGGCTTTGCCGCCGCCGCACGGCGGCCCAAGACCTAAGAAGTAATGCACCAGACCGGAGAAAGCCGGGGACCGACGCAGCTCCCGCTGCGGCAGCGTGGTGCCGCCACTGCTCGCCGCCGCACCGCGCCCGGACTGGAGAAGCAAGACTGGTGCAGATTTGCCATCACGACCCCCCACCACAGACAGCCTTCAGCATTAGTGAGCTGGGCTACTCCTCTTCCCCCTGGAGCTGAGACAGGAGAGGGAGAGGAGAGGAGGTCTGAGAGACCCTCTCGGCCACGTGTGGAGTGTGGGGGGTGCGGCCCTGCTGACGCCATGTGGTCAGTCTCCATGTTGGACCCCGCACGTGGCTGGGGCCCTGTGACTGGGCTGCCGCCATTTTTGAAGGAGTGATCAACAGGAGGAGAGACTGTCGTTTCTGCCACTGAGAAAAGACTGGCAGCGCTTAGGTTTGGGGGAGAGCTCCTTCATGCTTCGCTAAGGAAAGCAGGAGGACTGGAGAATCCTCAAACCTTGGATGTGAAAGACAGAGACTGGGTCTTTTGAAACGCATGCGGCTGCACAGAGGGATGCAGGTGTGGGCGCTGATCAGTCAGGCCATCCCTATGCGTTGAGCTGGAGAAGCCACGCTGAAATGCATGCGGCTGCACCGAGGGATGCAGGTGTGGGCGCTGAGAAACTCAGGCCATCCCGAACTGACATGCTTTCCTTCCCAGATCTCTAAATTAGAAGCAGATCCAAGGCCCAAACTGGAGTGGTTTCCCATTCTGTTTTCTCAGGTTCTGTGAGGGCATTGATGACAGAGTTTCTAGTTTGTATGCACCGACTTGCATAACCTTTTCTGTATATAGTTAGTGTTAATAAACCTTTCTGGAGTTTCCCTAAGCCATCGATTGTCTGGTGAATTGTATCCGAGATGCCATTGGGACCTCACTGCTTTGCTTTCCTTTCTTTGATATTGAATTGTGGTCCTGAACCCACCACAAAATTGGTGCCGAAACCCGGGAGCAAAGCACTTTGAGTTTTCAACCCTCTACATGCAGTGACAGGATGAGGGATAAACTGAAGCGACTCTAAAGACAAGGACTTGGTGTGACACAGCAGCCCTAAATCAGGGGTTGCTCTCTTTCCTCCAGGTGCTCTCATGTAGATGATGGAGAATGGGTGGCTTCCTCAGCAGCCTCACCTCAGGCCCATGCAGCCCCAGCAAAAGGACAGTGGATGGCAAAAAGAAGGGTGGTTATTCCTGCCACCAGAGAAATGGTGCCAGGAAGAGGTGCAGGAACTGGACAGAATCCATTCCTGGACATGGAGGATGGTGACCACTCAGCGAGGAAGAGGAGAATAATTCCTCCAAGTTGTGACCCTGCTGCTGGCGGAGACTCAGCTCCCAGGCCCTGCAGCAGAAGCTTCTCACTGGCTCCTCCACCCCAGGTTGCTCCGAAGCCAGCCCTGCCACAGCAGAAGAGGCAGAGTCAGTCCCTGGGTGAGGGCTCTGGTCTCAGAAAATGCTGTGGGGGCAGCATGGACCATGAGTCCCAAATGCAGGACAGAAAGAACCTGAATTAGCTGTCCCAAGTGTGCTGGGAGAAGAAACACTGGGGTGCTTCCCAGCTGCCAGAAGGTCACTGGAAGAAGAGCTTTGGTCCATATCCAGCAGTCGTGACTGTCCCATGAAAACATCTCTTGCTGGGCTGAGAAACCAGAGCCAGAAATAAAACCACTCAATTGCCTTGTATCTGTGATTTAACAGGGTGTTTTCTTCTCGGCGGGGTTTGGGGAGCCTGGTAGAAGTAGCCCATGTGAGAGGTGCTGGTGCTCTGCAAGATGTGTGCTTGTGTATGCACTTCTTGCCATCTCTTCAGCAATGGAGTCCAAGGTCTTTCTTCACTGCACATGTGGTGTGATGGTGTGGAGCTCCCAGAACAGACAGGGAGCTCCTCGTTTCCCTGGCTGAGCACAGGGTAACCCATGCACGTGTTCCCAGCAGGTGCTCAGCCAGCAAGCCCACTTGCTGTTCTATCTGGGGAAACAACCAATGTCAAGGTGTATCCAGAACACAATTCCTTTTGCTGCCTTTACTGTCCCCTTCTTGCTCCTGAGAATTTTACAGAATTAAGAGGAGAAATAGCAGGACCTCTGGACACACCATATAAAGGTGGAAGATATCACCTAGAGATGAAAATTCCAGAAACATTTCCATTTACTCCTCCTAAGGTGCACTTTATCACCAGAATATAGCATCCTAATATGAGTTCAGTCAGGGGACCATTTACTTGAAATTCTGAAAGACCAATGGGCAGCAGCAACGGCTCTTAAGGACAGCATTGGTATCGCTGCTGTTCAGATCATCCAAAAGATGCAGCAGAGGCAATCCAGCCCAGACCAAACCCAGGAAGGTTTGAACAGACGGCTTGGCTGAGGGCGCAGGTGTGTGCGGGAGCACTGTGTTATGGATGAGAACACACCAATCACACAGAAACCCACTGTGCCATGGGATTCGACAGGACTGCTGTGATAATGGCCTTGTCCTCAAAATCGCGGGATGTGGTGACTGAAACAGAAACACTCCTGGGTAACTCGGCCGCAGGGAGAGAGCTGCTTCAGTAGTCCATCTTGCCCCTTCGGGAGGAGCATGGCTGTCTGTTGTTTCTGGGGTTCTACATGGATTCGCTTTGGAAACCAGCCCTGCTGCCACATGATGCTCTCCAGGCACTGTCTGAGACTGAGAAAGCTGCTCAGTAAGTAAAGCTAATGGATCCTCTGTGGAAATTTAAACAGCAGAAACACTCTCTCTTTTTTTTTTACTAAATCGTTACACACATTCTCAGAGCTCAGCTAAAATAGTTGGGGGGGGGGGGCGAACATGCCTCCTCTAGTGTTTAGCAGGGTCTCTTCAGCAGGTTTGCTGATGGCACTAGCCTGGGCAGCTGGGCAGACACCTGGTGGATGTGTGGTCATTCAGGAAGACTCGGACAGGCTGGAGGGATGGGCACAGAGCTGTTTCATGAGGTTTGATAAGAGTAAGGTTCCCTTCCTTGCAGAGCTTTGCAGCAACCAGGTCTCTGAGTCTTTTCCTTTCTTGCGAATGGGTTGCAGCAGCTGTTCAGACACATGGAGAGCATCTTGGCAGAGGTCTGCGTGGGATTTCAGGAGTACATCACCCAATAACTGCCCACTGCTTCAGTGACTAGTTAAAGAACTTTGACTTTGGACAAACTTTTCTCCACTACTGTGCTTAGTGCAGCTGTCTTGAAAGGCCTGTACTTCTGCTTCAGAAACTCTTTCTGACAGCCTGAGTGGGCTTCTTCCTACAAACAGGACACAAGCTCTGTGCTTGTCATGTTGCCCACCTTTCACAAGCACTAACCCATGTTCCACAGGGCACCACTCCAGCTGCTCACCTTAGTGTGTAAACCTCACTCCCACAAAGTTTTTTGGGCTGGCTCCTGGCATTCAGTGGCCTCCACTGGGTAAGACAGAAGTGGAAGACAAAGGTGAGTGGTGACACTTCTGCTGCTCCTTGCCTGGAGGACAGAAGGCAGAACACAGTGACAAACTCACAGCATGGTGGTGGCTCATCTCCTGCTCCAGGAATGCCAGTGATGGCAGACAGTCACCCGCACTCTCTGGGCTTCTCCTGGTGTGCTATGCAGCAGGAAGGGACAGAAGAGATGGCTGAGCCCCCAAGCGCCTCTTCTATTTTGTCAGGCAGCTCCCCTCACATGTGGGGAAAACTCTGCTTCCTGACTTGTGGGCTCTCTGGGCTTGTGCCCAGAGCATCTCCCGGCTTAGAATTATAGAATCATAGAATCATTAGGGATTGGAAGGGACCTCAAAAGATCATCTAATCCAATCCCCTTGCAACAGCAGGATCACCTAGACACAGGAACACATCCAGGCGGGTCTTAAACGTCTCCAGAGAAGGAGACTCCACAACCACCCTGGGCAACCTGTTCCAGTTCTCTGTCACCCTCACTATGAAGAAGTTCCTTCTCAGGTTGATGTGGAACCTCCTATGTTCCAGCTTACAACCATTGCCCCTTTTCCTATCACTACATGACACTGAGAACAGCCCAGCTCCATCCTCCCGACACCCACCCTTCAAATATTTGTAGACATTAATGAGGTCACCCCTCAGTCTCCTCTTTTCCAAGCTAAACAGACCCAGCTCCCTCAGCCTCTCCTCATAAAGGAGTTGCTCAACCTCCTTCATCATCCTCGTTGCTCTATGCTGGACCCTCTCTAGCAGCTCCACGTCCCTCTCACAGTGAAGAACTTGGTCCTCACATCCACTCTAATTCTACCCATCTCCAGCTTTGCTCCATTCCCTGTAGTCCTGTCACTACGCACTGTCCTAAATAGTCCCTCCCCAGCCTTTTTTTAGGCCCCCTTCAGATACTGAAAGGCCACAATAAGGTCACCATGGAGCCTCCTCTTCTCCAGACTGAACAGCCCCAATTCTTTCAATCTGTCCTCACGGGAGACGTGCTCCAGCCCTCTGATCATCCTCGTGGCCCTCCCTTGCACATGCTCCAGCATCTCCACATCCCTCCTGTAATGAGGGCTCCAGAACTGGATGCTGTACTCCAGGTGGGGTCTCAGCAGAGCAGAGTAGAGGGCGAGAATCACCTCCCTCGACCTGCTGGCCACAATTCTCCTGATACAGCCCAGGATCCAGTCTGCCTTCTGGGCTGCAAGTGCACACTGCTGGCTCAGGCTGAGCCTCTCATCCACAAGCACCCCCAAGTCCCTCTCCTCAGGGCTACTCTCCAGCCAGTCACTGCTCAGCCTGTATTTGTGCTTAGGATTGCCTCGACTCAGATGCAGGACCTTACACTTGGTCTTGTTGAACATCATGAGGTTGAACTGTGCCCATGTCTCCAGCCCGTCCAGGTCCCTCTGGATGGCATCCCTTCCCTCCAGGATGTCTGCTGCACCACACAGCTTGGTATCAACTAGGCTGACACAACAGCAGTGGAGGCCAGACTACGTTTAATAACTTAAATAGGCTGACAAATATGAAATGGAAAAATAAAATATCAACAGAAGACCTGGGCATTCGCCAGATCCAACCTCCACCAATGGAGCCTGGGACAGGGGCAGCAGGAGCAAAGTGGAGAAGGGGAACCTTTCTCCCTGGTCTCCTCCTTGGGCCTGTGATTCAAAAAGTTCCTTGAGCAAAATAAAAGGGCTGGGGGAATGTCCTGGGGCTTGACATCCTGGGGCTGGACCAGCAGTTGTCTACTTCTTGGTTTCAAACTCTGCCTCTAGGAACAGAATTCATCACAGTGGGTAATCCAAGCTCACAAGTGTTTTCTCCCAAAGTGCGGGAGTTAGGGTCTGGCGGCTGGAAGATATCGCGATGTACGGAAAGATAGGACCTCCCCCTTAGTAGCCAATAGCATGTATCCTATGATGTAACCAGATGGAAGTGACATTATAAACCTATATAATGCCGTGCCACCCACCAATAAACGCCATTTGCCGTCCACCATGTTGGTGTCTGCGTGCTGATGGACCGAGCGGCCTGTGGTTGGTCGCTGTGCCGTCCCTGAACCAGGTCGCCACGCCTTCTGAAGGCGGCTACCCGCTAGCGGAAGGCAACAAAGGAACTGTTGACAATCAACTCAAAGACAACTGGGTTGGCAGCAAAGGCCTGAGGGCCCCACCAGTTTCACAAAGCACAGCAGGAAGACACGCAAGTTCTGCAAAACTTTTAGGAAATAATTGACGATGCATCTGCCAGGGACAACTGCCAATGGTGATAGGGTACAACCACCCTCCAGGCTGGGCTGGTACCTGTAGAGTTACCCAGGGCACAGCAGCATCCTCCAGTGCTCCACATCTCCATGGTTGCAGCTGGGGAGGAACAAAGGGAGGAGCCCCTGTGCAGGACCCACAAGGGGAAGGGGGACCTGCAGAAGTACCCGGTTCCAAAATTGCTGTCCCTAGGACACACTGGCGTAGGGTCAGACAAAGCCAACAGTGCCAGAAAGCAGTAGCTTGGTCAGGGGGAGCAATTCTTGGAATCAAGAGGCACTTAAACCTACTCATTGACCTTAATCAATTTACTGCAGATGACCCTAGAGAGGAACCCAACTTCCAGAGCACATAGTCCTCAAATTCCTAGACCCCACTCAGCTTTGGTACAGAACAAGGAACAGGAAGGGGGAGTCCAGCTCCACGAGTGAACTGCTGCTGTTCACACTGACCCATTGTCCCTGATAGCTCACAGTAAGACTGGATGGACTGACCCCAGCAACACTTTTGGTCCAGAAGAGTCAAATTCATTTAGCTGGCTCCCACCCCACCACATTTTTGTTAATTTATCCTAAAAGACTGAAGTCAAACCAACATAAATTAAAACTCCAGAGCTGACATAGTAACTCCCAGCGTTACATAACGAGTTTCCAACAAACCAGAACACCAGAAGCTTTGCCACGAGCTCAGCAGCACCTTTTCCCACGGAGAGGAAGAGGAAGGAAGAAATTGCAAGTTGAAGCCTTTGGAGAGTCAGGGAATCAGCCCATCAGTTCACAAGGGCTGCTGCTGGCAGGGCAGGACAGGCCCACCCCTGTGACTAAACAAAAAAGTGCTCTGTACTCTCTGGCTGACAGCACCAGTGCGGCCGCACAGGACTTTGACCAGCAGGGAACTATTAGGACAACTGAGAGCAGATCCTGTTGCCTTCTATCGTTTCAACTGTGCTTTCACACTCGCAGCAAAGCCTCAGACACAGAGCAACTCCCCTGCAGCTTCTCCCAACAAAACAGCTCCAATGTGTTTGGTTTGTTTCTTTTTAAAAGCCCTACCGCTCAGCTGTCGATCATCTCACAGAGTTCCAGGAGGAGATTGTCCTCCTCCTTTCCTGTATCCAGGTTGATTTCTGCTTCCAGTTTGCCTCCTGATATTTCCAAAACGACCTTCTCAAATTCATCTTCTACAGACAGAGGTTCTTTCCCAGCCCCAGTGGCACTCTGCCAGCGAGTCTTGACCGAGACTTGTGGCGAAGCTGAGGTTTCCCCCAGCCCTAGTACTTTCAATACCAAATCTTTCACAATTGTTGAACACTGAAATGGGGAAAGGATGATCTTCTGAATAAACAAAACAACAGAAATACAGGTGTGGAACAAGACCCACTATATTCCTCAGGGAGATTTTCACACCTTTATTTTGCAAATGAATGTTCTTAAAGTGGCAGGTTTAACTTGAAAACGTATGCGTCTTCTTCAGAACAGATTCAAGAGGAGTAAATCTGATTAATTTTCCAGCCACAAAGGTCTATTTCTGGCTCATGATCATCCTGCTGGCCACCAAGACTTCCATGTTCCTACTTCAGGAAGAGCGATTTTTTTCCACAATGGCCAATGGAGAAAGGTTATGTCATGCTATCCAGTAGTGATGGATAGAATACTGCACATCTACAAGTTACAGGGTACAAAAGGGATGTATGCAGGCTTGCTGAAGGAGCTGGTCAATGTCACAGTGAGGGTGCTGTTTATTATCCTGGAAGCTCTTGATGACTGGGAATTAGATGAAGGAAAGAAAATTTCACACCTGTTGTCAGGAAGAGAAAGGAGGAGAAATATTTGGAGATCTACAAGCTGGTCATAATCTGTCTTCAGGCATTGGAAAGATTATGGAGCAAATCTTGGAATCCAAGCACATGAAGCATGAGAAGGTACCTAAAAACTATGCAGATTTTCCTTAGTAAATCAAGACTGCCCCAAGTACATCTTGCAATGAATTAAATGTTCTCCAGTAGTACCGTTGCAGCTAAATTGGTGAGCTATGAGCAGGACAAATGGATAGCGAAGTAGGTGAAACCTGTACCTGAAACTTGTACCATCAGGATCAAGGGGTGGTGATCACTGACCTGAAAATGTTGCTGAGTGTTCTTTCTACAGTGTCAATACTGATGAAAATACTACTGGTCTCTTTCTTTACCAGCTGGATGATGAAAGATGGTTCACTCAGCAAGTACATGTACAATGCCAAACTGGGGGGATCAGCCGGGTGGGAAGGCAGCCTTTTGAAGAGGTCTGAACAAACTAGTATGGGCTGGCAAGAGCCTCCTGTAGATCAGTAATGGCAAGTGTGTGTTTCTGCAAAGGTCAGTCAGATTCTGGGCTGTCAAAAAGAGCAGAGCCAGCAGGCTGTGATCTTTCCCACTGGCACTGGTAAGACTCAAGAACTCTCCTTAAGATGTGGCTCTCCCGTACAAATGAGCCACTGAGGCTCCACCAGGAGTCCAGCCGTGAGTCACTGTGGTTTTCAAGGTTGTATGAGCACGGCCCACAAGAGCAGGTCTTGGTGAGGCTGGAGAAGGGAAGGTGAGGGTAATGAGCCCTTATTCCTGGCTGCAACTGCCTGCTGGGAGGACGTAGTTGAGCGAGAGTCAGCCTGGTGCACAGTAGTAACACTAGAGGCAATAGCACAAGACATAACCTGGGCAATTTCTATTGGAGATCAGGAGATACCACGGCTGTAGCAGGTTTTGTACCCTGGCTGTTTGCTCTTTTGCTTCTGCTTGACAGACCCAGCAACTTTGTTAGAAATGCATCCCGCTTCATTTGGATACTTCTGCATAGTCCACGCGCAAGACTATATGTATGTATTTTGATTTATATATACATTTGTGGTAATTGTGCAGGACACTCTTTGAACCTGTTCTTTTTTAAAGATATTTGGGGTTTGTTTTTTTTTAATTCCATTTCTCTAAGGAGTGTTTTGAGATCCTAATATGAATCTATGTATTTGTTTCCTAAAGGTGTAATTACTTCTCTGAGAATCACGGAGTTATTGAGTCTGGAAAAGAGCTTTAAGATCATCCAGCCCAGTCCATGACCTAACATGACCACAGTCACCTAGACCAGAGACTCTTGCAACAGCCAGTCTGTCCTTAAACACGTCCAGGGATGGGGACTCCCCAACTGCCTTGGGCTGTCCCTTCCAGTGTCTGATTATCCTTTCTGTGAGGAAGAGCTTCCTGACATCCAAGCTAACCCTCCCCTGGTGCAGCTTCAATACCTGCCCTCTCATCCTGTTGCTAGTTACTCACCTGTGTATCCTTCAGGTAGTTGTAGAGAGGGAGAAGGTTCTCCCTGAGTCTTCTGTTCTCCAGGCTAAACCACCATGGCACCATTAGCCTCTCGTCATCAGACATTTCTTCCAGTCCCTTCCCTAGCCTCATTGCTTCTCTGGACCCACTCCAGAAGAGTGAGCATCTTCTCTCCTGCCTGCTCAACTTATAGCAGAACAGTTTTAACTGTTGTTATAATAAGCCCTATTGGAATAATGATTATAACATGCCTTGTACTAAATATACTTGCATCCCTGTGTGTGTGTGGCGTGTGTTGCATGCTGTAACTGCACTGGCCCTCTTGCAGATTTGCCTTTATGAGGTAAATGTGCTGCATTACTCATGCTCTTCAGCTGACATTTGTTGACAAGCTTAAAATTGGATTTTCTAATTGTTTTGAAACACTAAGCAAGTGTTAAAAGTCAAAGCACGAAAATGAAAGGGCCACCCACCATCTTCCTTAAGTTTATCCATTGTTCTTACGCAGATCACAGATATACTAATCATTAGGAGTTGTAAGGGATGTCATCAAGTCCAACCCCCTGCTCAAGCAGGACCATAGAATCTAGGGCATGTCACACAGGAACGCATCCTGATGGGCCTTGAAAATGTCCAGAGAAGGAGAGTCCACAACGTCCCTGAACAATCTGTTCCAGTGGTTTGTCATGCTTACAGGTTTTCAAAATTTCTTTATTTTTTTCTAAGTAAAAGATTTGAATCCAAACATAGAACAGCTCCCGTGAAAAGCAGGTCTCAGGCTTTAGGCAGTGCTGCAGTCTTTCCCCAGTAATAGGAGGCAGCTGTGAGGGCATCTTGCCGCACCACAACCTGATGGACAAACAGCTAAGCCTGCTGGCAGACCAATGGGAAAGAGCAGAAGAATTAGGAAGCATGAGAGAAGCTGAGCAAATGATAGACAGATGGAGCCATGTTGTGCCTGAAAGTGTAACAGCAACTACAAGAAAAATTACAAAATATTAAAGGAAACTGTAGCCTCTCCCTGTCAGATTGAAGACAGTAGCAATAGAAAAGGCAATTGCAAACAGTGCTTGGACACCTCTCCAAATAGGTGTTTCTGTAGAACATGTGTGAATGATGATGATCCATTTACACCACAGTGGTCAACAAGGTCACAAAGGCCTCCTGACAAGACTTTCTCCATGAGGAAGAAGAGCTGTCCTGGAGATTCCACAGAAACCCTGAACTCTTTCTTAAGCACACTATGGCATGCACAGATGCCCTTGGTACTTGAGCTGGAAAGCTGCTAACCTGCTACAGGACCAGTAAGAAAACCCCACTCTAGGCAGAGATTGATGAAGCCGTGGAACTAGTGGAGGCCCCTGGTGATGGGAGGCCCCTGCCCCTCATTTTGAGTCTTAACCTTCCAGGCAATCACACTGACAAAGCTGTGCCTGACCTCTGTGATCAAACTTCTGCCCAGTACTGTTTCTGTGTTTTTGGCTGTTAAGTAACTACAGGGCAGCAAAGACCTCTGGAATCTACGTAAATCATGGTCTCAGTGGGAGTTTGAAGGTCCGACTCACTAGCTAAGCAGCTCTACAGCATATTTATCCATGTACTTGAGATCTAGTTTTCAAAAGTTCTTTCATCTTAATTTAAAATTAAGTTTTGGTTTTTTTACAGTGAAATGCAGTATGATGTTGTTTAGCATGTTGAGGTTTCTGCATGTTTGTTATTTGCACTGACTTGGTCTTTGCTCATATTGTCTGTGGAATCCAAACTTTAGCAAAATTTGGTGGGATAAATCAGCTTGCTGCAGCATATTGATACTACCCATTTTAAACTTGTAGTAACTGATTCTTTCAAGATGGAAGCATAATTTTATTTTATTTAAATAAAATAACATTTTTTTCTCATTTGTTGGTGTCATATTATTTGAAATAATTAAATCCACTCATAGTCATCTTTCTCTTTGAATCAACATCTTCCTCACATAATAGGAAGTCCAAAATGCACAGTACTTCAAAATAGTTAGAACCTGTTTGATAAAATAAATTTTCGTATCTTTCTGATTCTTTCAAGCAATATAGAAGTCACGGCATATGTGTTATTCCAGAGGAATTTTTAGCTACCTTATTAATATTTATGAAGAGTTTTAATAAAATAACAAAAATATGATTAAATATAAGCCAGGCAGCAGGGCTAATAAAAAGCCTGCACGCTGTTGGTCTGGACTGAATGCACAAAGCAGATGGCAAACAAGACTTGTAAGCATCTGCTTTATCTTGCAGTTCCTGTGGTTCTCTGATTGTTTTTATTTCTTCCAGGTATTTCAGCATATCTTTAACATTAAGTTTGTGGAACATTAGCCTGTTGCCTCTGTCTCTCATTTGCCAAATTTTAGAGTTAAAAAAAACCCCTCCAAATTATCGTGTGCACAGCATCTCTGTCAAAAATATGAAAATTGTCTGACCTAAGTATGCAGATTATTCTGCTACACTTCCTATTTAGGACTATACCCAAACTGAAGCGTCCACCCAAACGAAACTCCAGTGTCCTGGGACTCTCCTTTTGAACATGTGTGTGTATGTATATGTAACTGTGCATGTGGGCAGGCACATATATAAGTACATGCAGCATGTATGTTGTATCTACGTACGCAGTATCTACGTACACAGAGAAAAACTCATCTGACTGTAGCCCTCTTTGAAGATATTAAGAGGAAAAAAAGCATTATGATATTTATGCATTTAAGGTTTTCTCAGAGAGTCCAAGTAGTTAGAGTTATTCTAACTACTATTCTCTCTACACTGATAGGAAAAGCAGCTTTAATGAAGTCAGCATTTCACACTGCGTAAAAGAACACAGAATCACCAAATTATTGAGGCTGGAAAAGATCATCAAGCCCAGCCTATATCCTAACGTGAACAGAATCACCAAGACCATGCACTAAGTGTCACATCTAGTCTGTCTTTAAACACCTCCAGGGATGGGCACCACTTTCCTGGGGAGTTTATTCCAGTGTCTGATCACCCTTTCTGTGACAAAGGGCTTCCTAACATCCAACGTAACCCTCCTCTGGCACAGCTTCAGGGCCTGGCCTCTTGTCCTATCAGTAGTTGGCTGGGAGGAGAGTCCAACCCTCACCCGCCAACAACATCCCTTCAGATGGTTGTGGAGAGGGATAAGGTCTCCTCTTGTCCAGAATAGAAAGAATACCTTTTGTGGATAGGGAGATCAGGAAGATTTCTGTCTGATAGACACAGACTGAAAACTCTTTTCCAGATTAGTTTTGCTCCCCAAGGAGGTGCTTGTATCTTTAGGGACTTGTCTTTCCACAGCGGAAAACCACTTCCGGCAATTTATTTGAAAAATCCTTATATTAAACTGTTCAGCCTCAGTCTCTGCTTGTCTAATTGTTCCGCAGTTTCTGTTCAGAGCCCATTCATCCTCACAGTGCTGCTCATGACGGCAAAACAGTCTGTTCCCTGTAGGAACTTCAGAAAGTATCCTGCAGGCACAAAAGGTACATGAGAACAAGCCTTGGACTATATTATCAGGGCTACAAGAAGTAAACAACTTTTCTGAGTAATGTGTTCCAGTTTTAGTCCTTCATCATGGTGGAAAACATACTTTCTTAATATAAAGTTTTAATTTTACGCATAGCGACCTACGTCTGTTGTCTCTCATCCTGTCACTGTGCCTCTCTGAAAAGAGTCTCTGACTCTGTCTCCCCTCCACCCTTTCAGCAGGCAGTTGCAGTTCTCCTTCCTCTCAGCCTTTGCTTTTCCAGCCTGATGAAGTCAAACTCTTGCAGCCGCTGCTTGTATACCCTGTACTCAAGCCCTGCTCAGCACAGTGGCTCATCACTGGGCTACGTGCAGTGCCTCAGTGGCTTTTTTGTACTGAACAGCTCAACCTTGAGCACAGTGTTCCATGCACAGTTTCATCAGTGACAGAGGAAGAGAGCTGTCCTCAACCTTGTGGCTGTGCTCCTGCTAACAGCCCAGGATGCAATCACTGCTTTTTTGCTGTCACAGGAGACCGCTAATTTGTCAACTTGCTGTCCATTGGGACCCCCGAGTTTTTTTGTCCGTTGCTGTTGTCTTTACTGTGGGCCTAGCCCATGGGCTGAACTTCTTGTGCTGGTTTCCTAAAAGTACCAATCAGGCTGATGCCCAAATATTCAGTCTGTTGATTTTCTACTGAAAGTCACCCCTGCCCTCCAGCATAGCAAATGCTCCCCCCAGCTTACCATGAATTTGCTGAGAATTCACTATATCTCTGCCAGGCTCTCAGTAGAGGTTAAACAGTATCAAGATCAATGTTAGCCTCGGAGAAATCACTAGCACTTGGACATCCATTTGTGTCAGTTGCTATAGTATTGTGTGTCCAAATGTCCTACCAGTTTTCATCAACTTTGTCATCCATTGTGCAATCCATTTCTCACCAGTTTCCTCACAGTGACTATAACATTAGAAAGTCTGCCACAGTCCTTCCTAATGTCAAGGTGAACACCACAGTCACTCATCTCATTGTAGAAAACAATCAGAGCATGCAGGATTTGCCCATGGTAAATTTGCACTTGTCATTTACAGTAACCTTCTTCATAGGCCTGGAAATGGCTTCCAGGAGGACCTGCTCCATAATGTACCCAGGGCCTGAATCGAAGCTGAGCAGCCCATAGCTCACTAAATAATCTTCTTGTCCAGTTGTGAAGCTGGCTTTTTTTCATCAAACAGAAACATCATCTGATCTGTGGTCTTCCCAAGATGATACACAGTATCCTGGCAATGACATTGCCTAGCTCCTCCAGCAATGCCAGACAAAACCTGTGCAGTCCAATGGACTTCCGTATGCAGTCAGTTTGTGTTCCTTTGTAAAGGTCCAGTCCAGAGAACCCATTCCCAATTGTCTACTTAGATGTCACTTTTATACTGGTACTGGAATCAGCACATTTCTTGTCAGTGTTCAGACAGCAGCTGCATCCCTTTCCTTGCCTACCACACATTTGCGAGACACCATGACATCTGTTTATCATACACTGTACGTTCACCCATGAGGCCTTCTCAGCCTGGGCACAAAACCATGCAGCTGCAAAACATGTGCAAAGCTACAACCGTATGGAGCAGCATCCAGGGCTGATGTTTGAGGCAAATGAATCTTGTTTTACTCAGTCCATTACATCCGTATTTATATCATCTCCTGAACATTATGCTTCGTTCCAACACACAAGCAGGCTCTGTGACCTGAGGAAGAGGAGAACAAATCCTATAAAAAAAAAAAAAGCATCAAGTACCTCATGTTTTCCTCCTGTCCTACATCACCAGGGCTTCTGTCTCACTTACCAGTGGGTTTATGGGTTTTTTTGTCCACTTTCTCTTTGATGTCCCTGCAGTTATACAACCCCACCTTGTTGCCCTTCACATCCCTCACTAGCTTTAGCTGCAGCTAAGCCTGGGCTTTCCTAGCTGTGTCTGCACTCTAAGGCAGCATCTCTGACTTTCTCCTAGGCACTCCATCTCCACTTCTACTTTATGCACAGTGCCTTTGTGCATTTGGGGTCTACAACAGTTCCCTGTTCATTTCCAATGACTTTCTGCCCTGGCTGCTTGACTTCCTGTCCACTGTTGAGGACTGTTCTGCTCCAAGGACATTGTCCTTCATGATTACTTTTGGAAACAAAGACACCATGACTTTGAGATTGTCTAAGTAATGTTGGAGGTTTTATTTGTGTTGCAGAGTGGCTAAGAGAACAGGGACATGGATCGATAGAGGCTGTGTACAATCCAGGCTTTGAGCAGGAACAGTTAGAATTGAATTAGGCCTGGGAAGCAGCTGGTGTGATGATTGAACATTGAAGATAGCATGGACGACAAGATTATGACTAAGGATGAAGCCAAGGACTCAGCAAAAGTCTTGCAACATTGTATTGAGCAAGGCCAAGGTGCTGAGACAGGATGCTTTTGTGACTTGTAGTCAGAACAGAGTTTAATTGTTTGTATGGTATCAGGTCTTTTAGCCAATAAGTGTTTGGAATAGTTATGTCAATCATATAGCGATAGACTTAAGAACCAATAAGCTTAGAACACGCAGTTAAGCCTAATTCTATATAAACTAATGTTCAGGTATAATAAATCGGAACTTGCTTTACCACTCATATTGAGTCGACTGCATGTTTCTCCGTGCCGCCCTCGGCAAGTGGTGACCCCGACGTGATAAGGGCACCTAGGATTCGATCCTGTGGCTGGGGAGCGCGTCTCGGACAAAGAGCGCCGGTAGCAGCGACCGGTAGGCATCTTGAAGAGAGGAACGCCTAGACCGACCGAGACTGGGTCTGCACGGTCCGAGGAGGGCTACCTGCATGGATAGACACGGTTTTGCGGGAAGACGCGGAGCGGATCAACGCTGATTCAGTGCACAATGGATAAAGAGTTAGCCCTATCTTTACTACAAAGCTTTTTGGAAAAGCGTGGGGTGCAGTTTCCCAGTAAGCAGCTGCCAGGGCTTCTAGCCTTCGGAGCAGCGAAGGGGTTCTTTAGTGAACCTGAACAATATTTTGAAGAGGAGGAATGGAGGAAATATGGGGACTGTCTCTGGAATTTGGTTATTGATGATGATAAAACTGCGAAAAAGTTAATGAAGCCATGGAGAGAGACTATAAACTGTATTCAAAAATATAAAAAGGAGAAGGAGCTGGCTGCAGTCATAACACGACGGCTTGATCCGCATCATAGCGGCACAGCCGGGGTCCTTACTGTCGGGGGGGGGGGGCTATACACCGACACCATCAACTGGAGGACCGATCCCGGTAAAGCCCCCCCCGATCTACAGATTGTCTGCAAGATACTCCTCCCCCACTGCCGAGTGAAGAAGGGGGGTCCGACGATGGTGGGGTGGTGCCGACAGCCCCACCATTACCCGGGGATCAGGTTGAAAACTTGCAGGAATCTGAGTGTTTAGCTGGTGGGGCGGTGGGTGGCTCAAGAGAGAAGGATGGGATGGCAAGGATGGCAGAGCGTCTTATCTCCCAGGGAGGTTTCGATCGGGAGCCGAAAGGGAAACAGTTTGAGAAACGAGGAAAGCCTGGGCTGTCCAGGTGTGTGAGAATTGACTGGCAAGCTGTAGCTAGGGACGCGGCAGCAGCAAATGACTTTGAAGCGGCGAAGGAGTCGGGACTGATTGCTGAAAGCGGCGATTTAGACGGCAGCTCACACCTCGGTGATAACTGCAGCGATAAAGACAACTGCCGCCGCCCTGGAGAGGGGGTGGCGTGGTGTTTCGCTTGGATGCCGCTCTCGGATCTGCTGCACTTCCTTACAACAGTCCGCGAGGGTGCGGCAGGGCATCGCGGCGGGAGAGAGGGAGGGGGCAGCGGGCTGCTCCACCGCGACCGGCCGCGACTGACAGCAAGGAGCCGGTGCCGCGAGCGCAGCGGGCGGAGGTTGCCTCTACTGCAGGCTCAGCCGCGACTGACAACAACGCAGACCACCTCAGCATCTCCACCCCTCTGCCTGCCTCTCCCTAGGATATCATCAGGGGACAGGGCGGAGAGCAGCATCTCTGGACCTTAAACCCCTGCCTCTGAGTTTCATACCTGACCGTGTTATAGTATTAAGTTGCCACTGACATTCTACTGTTGGATCAGCACCGTGAGTGTGAGAAGTTCAAAGGCATGTACTGCCTGAGGTTCTCTGATCATACTGTTACATGGTTGCTACAACGCTTGGGAACTATTGTTTAGACATTCTGGTGAAAGTATTTCTCCTATCCCTAAGGTTCTGTGAGTTTCACTTGATTTAGCCCAACGATTTAATGCTAATGGGACTGGTGCAATTGGACTGCTAATATTGGGTTGTGGTACTGTTGTGCCGTGTTTGTTTTCCTATCTGCAAGGGACCTCCAGACGGAAGATAAACACTGCCTTCATTGTGGGAGTAAAAAAAAAAAAGGTAAAAAGGAAAAACAAAAAAGAAAAAAGAGAAATCTATGAATATCAAGTGAATTGCAGAACTTTGAAATTTATAGCTGTGCTATTGAAGGGGATGCAAAACTTTGCAGAAACTGAGGCACCAGAGAAGACAGGATGACAAAACTTGGTATTGTTGGGTATTCTTGCTAATGGTTCACTAACTACTAACAATTACTAACAATTGCTAACTAGTAATAACACATAGAAGGATATAGATGTTTGTAAGAGACCCTATGAAGGAGTTTGGTTAAAATTGATGGTTGAAGGCTAACAGAATGGGTAAAATCCAGAATTAGAGTGGGATAGTCTTTCAGGGGTGTATGCACCATTATGTGCGTACGTGCATGTGTGTATGTCGAGTTTTATGTAATGTGTTCAGCATTTCATTGACAGGTTTGTGAAAGCTGGGGAGATGTGATGGCCGACGCTGCAGTTAGCTGCCCTGTGATTGCCCCACTAAGAAATGCTTTTGAAGAAGCCCAACAGAGTCATCAAATATTCCATCTGCCCGAGGATTGAATGTCACTGGCATGGAGCCTCAAGAATTGGACTGGGACTGGCTTGATAGTTTATTTGGACAGTGGGGTCTGGGAGGATGGTTAAAAAGCTTGGTTAAAGGGTTTGTTTATGCCTTGTTAGTATTTTTTGTTATCTTATTAATTGTACCGTGTGTTTTTCAATGCTTTAAAGCTCTCATTTTGCGAAATGTAGATAAACTAACCTCCAAAGCCTTGATTGTACAAAAAGAAAAAGGGCGAATTGTTGCAGAGTGGCTAAGAGAACAGGGACATGGATCGATAGAGGCTGTGTACAATCCAGGCTTTGAGCAGGAACAGTTAGAATTGAATTAGGCCTGGGAAGCAGCTGGTGTGATGATTGAACATTGAAGATAGCATGGACGACAAGATTATGACTAAGGATGAAGCCAAGGACTCAGCAAAAGTCTTGCAACATTGTATTGAGCAAGGCCAAGGTGCTGAGACAGGATGCTTTTGTGACTTGTAGTCAGAACAGAGTTTAATTGTTTGTATGGTATCAGGTCTTTTAGCCAATAAGTGTTTGGAATAGTTATGTCAATCATATAGCGATAGACTTAAGAACCAATAAGCTTAGAACACGCAGTTAAGCCTAATTCTATATAAACTAATGTTCAGGTATAATAAATCGGAACTTGCTTTACCACTCATATTGAGTTGACTGCATGCTTCTCCACGCTGCCCCCGGCATATTTGCATTCTCAGGTGCAATTTAGCACCATGAAGACTAATTGCCATTGATGACAGTTTCCACTGAGGAGAGAGCAAACTCCCCAGTGCCAAATCTTTTCCAGATTTCTTCTTTCTATTTAGAAATACCTTTAAATATCCTCCTGTAATACCTTTAAATATCCTCCATTCCTAATTGCAGGTAAAACTAAAACTAGAGGCAATGTAGTCCCACTGCTGAATGAGGTGGGTGCCCCGGTGACAGAGGATACAGAGAAAGCAGAGCTACTGAACACCTTCTTTGCCTCTGTCTATACTTCTGGGGGCTGTCTTGATATCAAGCCCGAGAGGAAGTCGAGGTTGCTGAGGCCCAGAGGAAGTGGAGGCAATGGGGATCAGGACATGTGCAAGGCACCGGAGGATAGCAAATATCACTCCAATCTTCAGAAAGGGAAAGAAGGAGGACAAAGATAACTATGGACTGGTCAGCCTCACCTCCATCCCAGGAAAGCTGATGGAACAATTTGTTCTAGAGGCTATCTGCAGGTGGTGAATGCTTTTTCAGGCCTAAGACATCATAGCTAAAAAATTCTGCTAGCTCGTGAAGAAGAACCAGATACCATGAAGACGAGATAACTGAAAAGGCCACAAGAGACAACGATGGGGCACCTGGGTGCAGAGCAGAGGAAGCTCTGCCTGCCCACCAGCCGGACCTGAGGAAGGACCAGTTGGGAAGCCAGCTAGAAGGCATGATTGTCTTGTGAGAAAGATAGCACTACTTGTTGTTGTAACTTGTGGGATCACGTGCAGGGAGAGATTGTATGTAAGGGACAGCCTGAGAACTAATAGACAGCTTCTACTTTGATCATATCAGTCTGTGTGGAGTCAGGGCTCACACAGAAAAAAACCCCACAGCTGGTGACCCCTGACTTGATCCGGTAAGGAACAAAAACGGGGATCACTTTTTAAAGGTGAGGGAAGGCTGTTGAACCTGTGGTACCTTGTTGCAGGCGCTGGGCTGCTCGAGAGAGGCAGGAATTGTACGCGTACAGGAGTAAGCAGCATGGAAAATGCGGTATCCATGAAAAAAAAAAGGAAAGGCGACACTGAAGTGCCTGGCTCAGCTGGCTGAGAAAACAGGCACGGAGATAAAACAAGTAGATTTAGAGTACTTGTTGTCATGGGGACAATGGAAAGGGTTCTTTAAAGACCCTGGACAAGAGTTTCATCTGGCTATATGGCAGCACTTAAAAGAGTATTTATGGGACTCTGAGTTTGGGTCACAAATCTGCCATTAGGCTGGTGCCTGTGTGGAAGAAGTGTTTTGCTATGCTGGATCAAGCCACTTCTGAAATGTATGTGAATTTGGCGCTGAAGCAAGCCCTTGTGGTAACGGAAGCTAAGGAAGGTGCTTGCCGCTTGCTGTGTAATCCTGGCAAGAATAAAAAAGAGGCGTTTCCTGCTATACAGATGGAGTTTTGGAATGGTAGTCCTATTGTCATTCCATCTGCTCCACTAACACCATCAAAGAGGTCTGGTCTTTGTTCTGAGAGTGTACCTTTGCTGCCTAACGATCAGGAGATGGATGTAGATGATGGACATATAAATCAAGAGGGTACAGGTTTGGACTTGCAGAAAAGGAGTTTCTTGCAGACCAGTTGCTGGGGACAGGAGGTGTGGTGGGTTCAGGACCACAATTCAACATAAAAGAAAGGAAAGCAAAGCAGTGAGGTCTCAATGACATCTTGGATAAAATTTGCCAGACAATTGATGGTTTAGGGAAACTGCAGAAAGGTTTATTAACACTATAACTATATATAGAATGGGAGAAAAGGTTACACAAGTCAGTGCACACAAGCTAGAAACTGTGTCATAAATGCCATTACACAATCTGAGAAAAATATAATGGGAGACCACTATAGTTTGGGCCTTGGTTCTTCTTTTAGTTTAGAGACCTGGAAAAGAGAGCATGTCAGTCCAGGATGGCCTGAGTTTCTCAGCGCCCACACCTGCAGCCCTCACTTCAGCAGACATGGATCTCAATGCTTTCGGGATGGCCTGAGTTTCTCAGTGCTCACACCTGCATCCCTCTGTGCAGCAGCAAGCAACCCAGTCTCTGTCTTTTGGATCCAAGGTTTAAGGATTCCCAAGTCCTTCGACTTTCCTCAGCCAAGCATGAAGGAGCTCTCCCCCAAAACTTAAGCACTGCCAGTCTTTTCTCAGCAGCAGAAATGACAAATAGCCTCTCCTCCTGCTGATCAATCTTTCAAAAATGGCGGAGGCCCAGCCACATGGCCCCCAGCCACGTGCGGGATCCAAGATGGAGACCAACCACATGGCTGCATCAGCAGGGCCACACTCCCCCACACGCCACACGTGACNGGGAGAAGAAGAGGAGTAGCCCAGCTCACTGATGCTGTCCGTGGTGGAGGGGTCGTGATGGCAAATCTGCACCAGTCTTGCTTCTCCAGTCTAAGCGCGGTGCAGTGGCGAGAAGCGGCAGCACCACGCTGCCACGGCGGGGGAGCCGCTTTGGGTCCGGGGCGCTGCTTCGGGTCCGGGGCGCAGCGGCGCAGCGGCATGGGGTCGGTCTGGGTCCGGGGCACGGCGGTGTCCACAACTTCTCCGGTCCGGGGCCACGGTGTGGCGGCAGCAGCAGGGGGGCCGCTCGGGTCCAGGGCGCTGCCCCCTCGGAGCCGCGGTCCCCTCAGAGCCATGGTTCTCACCCCCCCCGCCTGTTCCCCGGGCGGTGTGGGGGCACTCCCTTCAGGGCCATAGCCCCCCAAAAAAGGGCGCAAACAAAGACCCTGCTCCGGTTTTTATAGCCTGACCTAGCCAGCCCTTCCGGGGCAGGTCCCAGGGACTTGTGCAAAAGGACAGACCTGTCCGGGGAAGGCTCCAGGGCAGTGTCACCTCTCCCCGGACAGGCAACTGAGGGAAGGGTTCCCCCTGAAAACAACACAACTTTTCTTCTTCAAGAAAGCACCTCTGAATATTCTGGCAGTTCTCAAACTGCAACAGAAGGTTATGCTGATCTAGCTGTACAGGCTGCACTGCACACAGCCATTTTACAGCAAGCCCAGACCTTAGCCCTGCTGCACTTAAAGAAGTGCCTCAGATTGGAAAGCCGGCACCACCGTATTGCAAGATAGTACAAGGACCTACAGAATCCCTGGCTTTTGTGAACCGCCCAAAGGAAGCTCTGGACGCATCTCCTAACCTGTCAGCAGAAGCAAAAACTTTGGCATAATTGTGATCTGTGTACATGCAGCAATAATGTTTGGCAAGATCAACCCCAGACAAAACGTATCAATTCATAGAAAACTAAGTGAATTAGTGACTAATATGAGGAAGCTCGCTGTTGTGCACAATGGGTTTGATGAATGGGTAAAACAGTTCGGCATGTAACTGCAATTGTTAAGTTGAAATGAATTTTTGTTTGCATTCTGATCAGAAAACCGTGTGAAGAACTCAAGATGGACAAAACATCAAGATAGTGGCTCCTTTAAGGGAAGCCGTGGAGCGGAATCCCCTGCTCTGCTGCTCAGGGTGGGGCCAGCTGGAGCTCCATTCCCCCCTCACCCCTCCCTTTCCTACTGCCCGCTGCTGAAGCGGCAGTTCGGGATGGGGAAAAAAGCTCGACACCTGGCTCCAAGGGACCATTTGTCTAATTGATCGTTTATAACACCGTTTTAGAAGTAGTTGGTTTGCTTTGTCAATGGGACCATGCCTTAGCTGATCCATTGTTGATATTAGAATGGATATTTTCACCATCTCAGTTCCATCGTACAGTTGCCAGCAGGGTAGAAGTTTTGGGGTTGTGTGTTCAAAGGGCACTGGATTGATGCTTACAAATATTGGGAAAACCGGGAGGCAAAATTACCCTTCTGCTACAACGGGATCAGGTACCAAAAGAAATACAAGTAAAATGATACTTTTGCTTTGGGTGTGGTGAACAGTTTGTCCAAGATTGATAATCGTTATCCACCTCATCCCTTGTTTAAAATGACATTGCAATGGGAACCTTAGGATTTGTTATCTCCAGAGCCTTTATCTGCTCTTACGATTTTTACAGATGTGAGCAGCAAAACAGGAACAGCACGATTTGTGTGGCAACTGGAAGGTCACTGGTTTGCTGAAACTGTCGTGGCAGAAGGATCAGTGCAAATTTTAGAGCTTGTTGCAGTAGTGCGAGTATTTACGACATGGCCTACAGTCCCTTTAAATATTGTGTCTGATTCTAAATATGTCGTGGGAGTTGTTCAAAGACTTCACCATTCTTGTTAAAAGACATAACTAACAAGGCACTATTTTCTGGTTTATGGCAATTGTGGCACCTACTGGATGCTCACAAGGAGCCCTTCTTTATCATGTACTTAAAGACTCACACTACTCTACTGGGACCCTTTGTAGAAGGGAACAGGAGAACTGATGAACTGGTATCTGTTTTTCCTACTGCTCCTCATGCTCTGCATCATTATATTTATTATAATAAAATATAATATTTTATTATATTTTAGGACAAGCAAAATTGTCCCATGAATTCTTTCACCAATCTGCAAAAGCGTTGTGGAGACAATGTCCTATCTCACTGTCTCATGCTTGAGCTATTGTAGCAGCGTGTCTTGAATGTGCTCGCATTCCAAATTTACAACCCAGAGCGACTAAGGGATCACATGCAGGGAGAGATTGTATATAAGGGACAGCCTGAGAACTAATAAACGGCTTCTACTGTGATCGTATCAGTCTGTGTGGAGCTGGGTTTCACGCGGAACCCCACAGTCAATGGGACAGAGTCTGGTTGGAGACCTGTATCTATTGGAGTGCCCCAATGGTTGGTACTGGGACCAGCCCTATTCAATAGGTTGATAACTGACTTTGATGAATGATTACAATTTACTGTCAGCCAGTTTGCTGAAGACAGAAAGATGGGAGATGTAGCAAACATGCCAGCGGACTGCACTGCCATTCAGCTAGACCCGGACAGGCTAGAGNCTACTGGATGCTCACAAGGAGCCCTTCTTTATCATGTACTTAAAGACTCACACTACTCTACTGGGACCCTTTGTAGAAGGGAACAGGAGAACTGATGAACTGGTATCTGTTTTTCCTACTGCTCCTCATGCTCTGCATCATTATATTTATTATAATAAAATATAATATTTTATTATATTTTAGGACAAGCAAAATTGTCCCATGAATTCTTTCACCAATCTGCAAAAGCGTTGTGGAGACAATGTCCTATCTCACTGTCTCATGCTTGAGCTATTGTAGCAGCGTGTCTTGAATGTGCTCGCATTCCAAATTTACAACCCAGAGCGACTAAGGGATCACATGCAGGGAGAGATTGTATATAAGGGACAGCCTGAGAACTAATAAACGGCTTCTACTGTGATCGTATCAGTCTGTGTGGAGCTGGGTTTCACGCGGAACCCCACAGTCAATGGGACAGAGTCTGGTTGGAGACCTGTATCTATTGGAGTGCCCCAATGGTTGGTACTGGGACCAGCCCTATTCAATAGGTTGATAACTGACTTTGATGAATGATTACAATTTACTGTCAGCCAGTTTGCTGAAGACAGAAAGATGGGAGATGTAGCAAACATGCCAGCGGACTGCACTGCCATTCAGCTAGACCCGGACAGGCTAGAGAGGGAGAAATTTAATTAAATATAACAAGGGTAAGTGTAGTGTCTTGCATCTGAGCAAGTACAACCCCAGGTACCAGTATAGGCTGGGGACTGAGCTGTTGAAGAGCAGTATAGGAGGAAGGAACCTCTGGGTCCTGGTGGAGAGCAGGATGACCATGAGCCAGTAGTGTACAGTTGTGGCCAAGAGGGCATCCTTGGGTGGATGAGAATGTGGTTATCAGATCAAGAGAGGTTCTTCTTTTCCCCCTCTACTCTGCACTGGTGAGACCACATCTGGAGTATTGTGTCCAGTTCTGGGCCCCTCAGTTGAAGAAGGACACAGAGATGCTGGAGAGAGTCCAACAATGAAGATGATAAAGGCAGTGGAACAACTCGCTTATGAGGAGAGGCTGATGGACCTGGGTCTCTTCAGCTTGGGGAAGAGGAGACTGAAGTGTGACCTCGTTAATGTCTATAAATATGTGAAAGGTAGGTGTCAGGAGGATGGAGCCAGGCTCTTCTGAATGTCATCTAATGATAAGCCAAGGGGCAATGGGTGTAAGCTAGAACATAGGAGGTTCCATATAAATGTGAGAAGAACTTCTTCAGAGTAAGGGTGATGGAGCACTGGAGCAGATTGTCTGGGTAGGGTTATGGAGTCTCTTTCTCTGGAGGCATTTAAAACCTGCCTGGGTATATTCCTATGTGAATTGTTCTAGGTGATCCTGCTTTGGCAGGGGAATTGGACTAGATTATCTTTCCAGGTCCCTTCAAATCCCTGATGTCCTGTGATGCTGTGATCTCCTTAGACCTTCTAGCACCTTTCCAACTTCTGAAGGGAGCTACCAGAAAGTTTGGGGAGGGCTTTTAACACAGATAAGTAGTCAGAGGGCAAATGGAAAGGGCTTCAGACTTGATAAGGAGAGATTGAGGTTGCACGTCAGGAAGAAATTCTTTTATGTGAGGGTTTTGAGATGCTGGAACAGGTTACCCAAGGCAGATGTGGCTGCCCCATCCCTGGCAGTGTTGAAGACCAGGTTGGCTGGGGCCCTGAGTAACCTGTTTTAGTGAAGGTGTCCCTGCCTTTGCAGGGAGGTTGGAACTGGATGATCCTTAAGTTCCCTTCCAACTGTGGCCATTCTATGATTTATTCACAGAGCTTAAAGGCAAACAAGAAAAATGTCCACAAAAGTTTGTGTGCACTTCTGGCCTCCCCAATTCAAGAGGGATAGAAAATTAATTGAGAGAGTTCAACACAGAATTACAGGGATGATTTGGGGTCTGGAATATTGCATTATGAAGAGAGATAGAGAAAATTTGGACTTCCAGGTTGGACAAAAGGCTACAAGGGGATTTGGTTACTGTCTATAAATACATGAAGGCTGGGTGCCAAGAAGAAAGGAACACTCTCTTTTCAATTGCGTCAGACAGGACAAGGGTTAGTGGATGCAAGCTTGAACACAGGAAGTTTCATCTCAATATGAGGAAAAAACCTCTTTACAGTCAGGGGTATTAAGTACTGTGATGGGTTGCCCAGGGAGGTTGTGGAGTCTACTTCTCTATTGATGCTTGAGACCCATCTGGATGCATGTTTGTATTATACTTTTCAGCAATTTGTATCCTGCTTGAGCAGGAGGGTTGGACCTGATGGGCTTTTAAGTCCCCATTTCAACCCTAATAAATTGTGTAAACTTTCTTCTTCTCTGATATACCTGATCTTGCTGCTATTGTTTGACTGTTCTGACCCCAGAAAAGCCATCTCTAAAAATCCACAATCTGTCGCAAAGTCTTTTTTTAGTTCTGGTTACCTGTAAGGTGAAGTTCAGCTACACATGAGTACAGTAAAAATATTAAAGCATTTCTGAGGTTTCAAGTTTGTTCTGAGCATAGCAGATCAATGTTACAAAATACTCCTTTTTTCATAACAAAGATCTACTCTGACAAGCCCATTAATCCTAAATCTCAGTTTGTCCAAACAGGGCTGTATTGTTTCTACAACAGCACACTGCTTACTCCTATACTTAATTTGGTGTGGGTTTTAGTCAATTAAATAACCAGCAATTTTAAATTTGAGATTATCTTTCTGTAAAAGATAGGATCAGCTTTTATTTAATTATACAGCTTTGATGAGTGGCTTCATGACAAAGAGGATGTCAGGAAACAGATACATATTCTAGCAAGGGATAGATGGTGCTATCTGGTGTCACATTTTTTCAGTTACAGCCATTCTGACCATCCACAATAAAGTAAACATTGTACCTAGAGAATTTTAGAAGTTAAATTAAAATTCAAGACAACTGATGCAGCTAACAAGAATCTGCTAATGTCGGAATTAATTAGAAAAGAATTATGTTTCTTCTATACATTTACAAAAGTTAATATTTTTTATTATCCTAATAACTGGCAATAAACATTCAACTAAAACTCACAACCACTCCATGAAGATTTGGGTGATACAGGGATGCTTAACACTAACATGATCATTGCTGAGGTTTAGCCTATCTCAGTGAAGGCAGCCAGGAGTGCAGAGTGATGGTTTACATTCTGAGTTATTCATTGCATTAAGTTGATGTCCTGAGATTCAAGCCTGCCCACCATACGAACAGGCACTGATACGCATCATACTTGGTCTTGTCATTCCTATTTGATACTCCTAGCAGCTTAAAATCACAACAGACCCAGTGAAAATATGCATGAGTTTTGTGGTTGAATCTGTGTTAACAGCATCCTTCATTCTGACTGAACACTATGTGTCAGATAAAGCAGTCAGGGTCAGTATATGAAATCATTTTAGTCACCAGAAAAGCAGAAAAAAAAAAAAAAGAGCAACACCATATCAGAGCCTGTGGATTTGCATATAGAAGATGGCTATAGTAAATCCAGTACAACTCCATGACCCTTTCCTACACATTCCACGAAGCCTCTTTTATTGCATCTTTAATAAATCTTCTGAATAAAAAAGCCCAAAACAATATGCTTCTGTCTTTATGTTTCAGTGTGCTCTTCATTTCATCTGCACATGGTTGGACATTACAAACATCGAACTGAATTTCAAACAGTGTTTTGTTCACTAAGCTTAATTTCTGAAGTGCCACTACCCAAACAAATTCAACTTTTATCCCCCTTGTTAAAACTATACAGCACAACATTGATTTCTAGCAAATAACTGGAGTTCCAGTAACGCATAACTCAACAAAGAAAAGATATATACGGGGACAGTATAAACACAAATAAAATATTATATAAAATAAATGACATCAGCAAAACCCAATAAACAGCAGCACTAAAAAAATGCAGAATTGTTTTGTCTAGAAAGAAATATTCCCAATGCATTTCCAGAGATCATCTGAGTAACAGTTTACATTGCACTCTTCACTTGGAACAAGATTATTGTAGTTGGATGGCCACCCAGCATCTGTAGAAAGGGATGAGTAAGATAAAGCCAGAGGTAACACCCAGCACATTGTAACTGTCTATCCACAATCCTAGTATTTGGTCAAAAAGGAAAATACAGTTTGTCTTCTTACTGTTTTTACAGGAGAAGACAGGGAAATAGCAGCATTTTCAGGTATTTTTAAATAGTATATACTGTTAAAAGTACCAAAGGTACCTGAAATCAGAATCTTTCCAAGTGAATATGCATTTTGCCCTGGTTTCAGGCCCAGGAGCACTGTCAAAGAAAATCCTAGAAATCTCTATCAGAGAGATAAAGCACAGATATACCAAGGTCAGGCCCTCTTCAGAATAGAAACAGTATTTAAGCACCATGAGAAAGGGCTAGGTCTGTATTTGATGTATTTTTCCCCCTGGAATGGCAGTGGTGGGTTTGCTGTCCCTTTACCTGCCTCACCAGTATGAACAGGAACAACTGTCCCAGCGGGTAGGGCCAGCTTAATTGTCCAAAGTGAGTGGACAGAGAAGTTCTCATCCTCTGAACTGGTGGGACAGAGGCTCTGCCTGCCTTGTCCTTGCTGGCAAGCAGTTACTCTTGAGTGGGAGGAAAAGAGACTACCAGGAAAGCAGTAAAGGCAAGAAAGGAAGAAAGTGAACCCAACTTGCCTTGCCTCTCACTGTATGCCATTCATTGTCCAGAGCACCACTGCTGATCTCTTTTTCCCAAGTGTAATTCACTCCTTCAAGAGTACATCACTCCTCCCATGAAGCTATCAGTCATCTTCAATCAAGGTTTCCTCTGCTGCTTGTATTTGCTGGCATTTGACCATTCTCCACACCTTTGCTAGTCCCAGAGTTCTTTTGTGCTTCTTGGTACTATTTTTCCCAAAATCCTTGCTTCCCAGTTTGCTGGGTAAGGGGGCTGGATATTCAGTATGTCTTTGTGCTGTGAGGCAGAGAAATGTAAAAATCCAGTTCATAGTTTTTAAGGAAGAAACAAGGATGAAGATCTGAAAGTCCAGAACCTACTGGACTGCAGACCTTGCTTTTCCTAAAGCTCTAAACACAAGCCTAGAACTTGTTGGAAAAATACAATACCCTGCTGTCTCTCCTGTGCACAGCCATTGCTGCACAGCAACTCTTGGCATCCTCTTTACTCTCAGGTTGTATAGTCTTGGCTTAAAAAAACATAGATGGGGGTACCCTTCAGAGACAAGTCCCTTTGAGAAAGGAAAAAATGTCAAAAAGTCTGAGGGCTGTTTTTTTAGAAACTCTTCTGTAAGAGTTTCTCTTTCTCTGAAGTTAACAGCAAAAGTCCAAAAAAAAAATCTGAAGCATATTTCCTCTTGTCACCCGTAGCAAGGTCTGATTCTATAGCTCTTGCCATCTTTTATGAGAGAAATGCAGGTTTAGAGTGTTCTCAGCCCTGCAAAGACATAACCATGTCTCAACCATGCATCGACTGAGAGGACAGAGCAGTGCTTGGAGCTGTGGCTCCACCTTTGGATGAAGATAAGCATTGGAAACACCAAAGCAGAAGGATGTGTAGCAGCTGTACAGCTTGAGTGTGCACACACAGGTAGGAAATCTTTGCAATAGTGGGTTCCAGCTTAGGGGCAATCCTATAAGCAGCCCCTGATGGCAGCTGCTGGCATGGCTCCTTTGGTGTTCCCAGACCATACCTGCCCCTTGTGTCCTCCAGAAGTTTTCCAGTAACATCATTTTCTTTTCTCAGAAGAGTGCTCACCCAGTGTAATGCTGAGAGGTACCTGTCTTGTTTTCCCGGATCCTCTCCTCTTTTGTAGCTCCCATTTTAGTAACTCACAATGTTTACTTGACCTAGAAAACTGGTTGGTCTTGACTCAGTTGTCCTTGCTGCCCCAGGGGTTGGTGTCTGTCTATGCTGCTGCCACTCTCTGCAGAAGCAGTCTGGAGGCTCCTGAGGGCCTGTGGCGTCTCCTACGGAGGCTTTACAGACACCTGTGGTGTTGATGCACCTGATACAGACTCCAAAGGAGAAACAGAATGTGTAGGAGAGACCTTCAGGTGGAAGTGAGGAATACGAAGGAAGAGTCTTTATGATGGGGGACACCCAGCTGTGAGGGAAGAAAGGAGCTAGAGGCGATAAGCGGCAGCACTGGGGGGATCTCAGGGAGGGGTTGTGATGCCCAGCAGGTGGGCAGGGATGTGAGTGGCCAGCAGGCTAGCCAGCACAATGCCAATAAGTTGCAGCAGGGACAGCCCCAGGGCAGCTGTGGCAATGCAGAACATGTTGCTGCTGACGAAGGCAGACACCTTGCCAAAGCAACCATGAGGGTGCCACCCATGGGCATTAGGTGTGCTGCACTGGCAACCCCGCCGGATCCGGCAGCAGCTGAGGGGCACTGAGCTGTTTTGCTCCAACCCCCAAGGTGTGGAGAGCCAGTCACGGTAGCTCTCTACACCGCAGCAGGACAAGGTGCGTTGTACAGCATCCAGGGCATCCGCCGTGTCCTCATCTTCCTCATAGGTGAGCAGGGCCTGCCACAGTCCTTTCTCAAAACCCTGTGCGATGTTCTGTCGGTAGAGGAGTGCTGAGAACCCAGCTGTTAGCCCAGCCACCAGCACAGCAGTCAGGAAAGCACTGTAGGCACGCAGGAGGCCCTGGTGCTCCGTGGCAGTGCCAAAGCAGCCCAGGAAGCCCCAGACGATGACAGAGGCACCAGTGGCTAAGAGGATAGCTGGAGCGCTGGGGTAGTCATCGGCCGACAGCGCCAGGTAGCTCCCCAGAGACACCTTGGCCCAGAGACCAATGATGAACATGGTCAACCCTGCTGCCCAGAAGACAAAGCTGAAGGCCATGAGGGCCAGCTTCAGCATGGTCATGGCTTGGCTCCCTCGGGACTGTGGAGGTCACAGTCAAGAGCTGCTGTTGGCCTCCAAGGCGATCCCAGAGGTGTCACTCTGCAGCACTCGGCGATGAGGAGCAGAGGAAAATGTGGAGGAGAAGGAAGGTGTCTTGGCAGTGTCCGTGCTGAGTGTAAATCCTGTCAGTTGAAATGGGCAGCCCTGGGAGCGGGGCCAGGGCAGCCTCCCTGTAGTGGCAGAGTTGTCCTTCAGCTGCTCCTGCACCCTTGTCCCTTTTTAGTGCCCGGCACCTGGGAAGGCCAGCCCCCAAAACCGGACAGGACAGGTTCCCCTCTCCTCTCCCTTGTGGCTGTGCCGCCCTCTTTCAAACGCAGAGCCACATCCCATTAAAGCGAGGCCAGCGAGTGGCAGGGCCACAGGGAGAAGCACAGTTCAAGGCCCCCTCCCCGCACCCACACTCCTTATTGCTCCAGCTGTGGGGTGCAGGAAATGGGTGACTGGCAGGTCCCACAGTCCGCAGCATGATGGGCCCTCACATTAAACAGCAAGCTGAAAAGTTCACATCAGCTTCTACTGGAATATGCTGCAACCCACGTTTACTGCAGGCAAGGGAAGAAACTTCTTGTAAGCATTGGAGTAGCACTTAAAGAAACCCTCTCAAAAAATCTAAACAAAGCATAAGAAACATAAATATAAGGTTTTGTTTTCCTTCTTATATTACACCATGTTCACAAAATCACAAAACATTAAGGATTAGAATAGACCTTGAAAGATCATCTAGTCCAATCCCCCTGCCAGAGCAGGACCACCTGGACCAAGTCACACTGGAATGTATCCAGGTGAGTTTGAAACATCTCCAGAGAAGGAGACTCCACAACCCAGCCTGGGCAGCCCCTTTGAGTACTTTGTCACCCTCACTGTTAAGAAGTTCCTCCTCATATTGATAGGGAATTTCAAGTGTGATACCCAATCCCACTGCTGTCAGTGCTTTTGCCATCCAGAGGGACCTGGACAGGCTGGAGAGGTGGACACAAGCCAACCTGATGGGGTTCCACAAGACCAAGTGTAAGGTTCTGCATCTGGGTCGAGGCAATCCTAAGCACGAATACAGGCTGGGCAGTGGCTGGCTGGAGAGTAGCCCTGAGGAGAGGGACTTGGGGGTGCAAGTTGTTCTATTAGAGCATTTGTAGAAGCAAACACAAATCTGTACCCAAATAATAAGTAACTACACAGCCAGTCCTGAATTCCCCAGCTTGAAACTATTTTCCATGTGGTACCTCTCTGTTAAATATTCACTTGACCCAGCACATGGTCTCACTGAGCCACAGACAAAGCATTAAATGGCTGAGCAGGAATGTCAACGGGTTCTGTTATGTAAGAACTGGACCAGGAAGGTCTGATAGGAGATTCCACCATCCTCACAGTCTCCTTGAGAAAGATCAGAAACCAAATAAGAAATATATATTAGGTATAGAATTTCATAACCAATGGCTAAAATGTGATGCCTTTCATGTTTTCACTCCTAAGTGAACATAGAGAGGCTCTGGGGGTACATTCATGTACCTCTATTTCTTCTGCAATAATGAGTCTCTGCTGACCAGGGATTTGGAATGGGCTGTTGATTGCTGTGCTGCCATTTTTCCGACCATCTGTTTCTTCTAATACAGCTTGGAAGATGCTGCTAGTGGCAGGAAGATGCCTGCCAAACAGTGTATGTGAAGGACGTATGGGTGATAGGAGACAGCTGATTAGTCAGTGCTTTGCAATACTTTTTGGTGAGGAAAAGCAGTCTGCTTGGAGCGTGGATTTTCTTCTGTTTTCATTGTTTTGCTTTGGGCATGGCTTAGCTGTTACATCTATTCCCTGGAAGAAGAATCATGATTGTAATAGTTTTTCGTCTCTGCTTTCTGTGATTACTTTTTCTCTCGCATTTACATTTAAAAGTCTGAAGTGATTAACTCTAATCAGTGCATAACAGAGAGAAAAATGGTGCGAGGATTCTTTGTGGTTTCTCTAGGAAGCTGAGCTCTTTTATGGTGCCCAGTTCATGGCCATTTAAGTTGGGTGGCTCTTGCCACAAGTACAAGAGGCAGCCCTATCACAGAGAGGAAAATGAGGTAGTGAGAATCTTTACTGAAAAAACAAATGGATAGAGAAGTAGCACTGATCTAGTGTTCACAAGTGTGCTTTCCTTAGACACCGACATGAGATTTTGATGTCATGCCTCAAGGAGAGGTACTACAGCTGCCAACATACTGCATTTATATACCTTGGGGAAAGCTAGAACTCCTGGCGATGCCGCCACTGTAACCTGCTAATGCACCAGTGTACTTTTCATGTTGTAACTTTTTATTAGTAGTATCATCTTTTCTGGTGATATGCTTAACACCTGCTCCCATAGACAAGATGGGTAGGATCTCCGTAAACACAAACCAAGCAGATTTCTTATGTTTAAGATCAATTTTGTGATGTTTGAGTGAGCTTTGTCATGTTGAGTGATCTCTTACTCCACAATACCATTACATTCAATAGAATCATTAATAGAAAAAGTACCTTCAGGGAACATAAATAGATTATGAAATTGCTCCTACTCTTGGCCCCTTCACAAGCTGAATGAGTTGCTTCTGCTTTATCAGGAAGGCTGAGGGACCCAGTTTGAGCAGACCAGAGCAGGATTTGTGTAGAGTTCTCATCAGCTTGAATAACTGAGCATGAAAGTTCTTTGCCTGCAGCAAGTATAATCCTAAGGCAGAACTCAGCCTGCTCTGTCTTGGAATGTACTTCACCAAAAATAGTAACAAATGCTATTTTTTAACACTGAGTTTATTTTAGGAATTCAGCTATATAATCTTTGTTACAGTTTAGCTACTATTAACAGCAACAGTCAGAAATCCTCTGGATTAATTATTTACTTCTAATGTGTTTTTTAACATTAAAATAAATAACAAAATTTAATTTTAGCTGTAGTTTCCCCATAGCTGCAGGGGTATTACAATCCATGCCTGGAGCAAGACTTCCAACATTAATTCAGTGGACTTTCCACGGAAAATGACTATGTGATGAACATCAGGTATGCTTCAACACGAAGATACATAGATAGCAAAGGCTGCCACAATATGTTTGAAGAATTGAAAGAGGTATTTTGTTAGAACTGAAAAAAGTCTTCATGCTTTTCATTTCAGGGAGTAATGTAAAGATAACTGAAGGCTAAACATTGCTGAAATTTACACTTGATCTTAAAAAGATTTGAATATATTATTGCTAATTCACCATTTCCATTTGCTGTGTTAGGAGCTGAGGGTATTGGTTATTTCAGATATTGTGCTCTCTGCAATGTGCATGTTAACAGCAGCTAAGTGTACTTTGCAAGTGGTCATTCACACAATACTTACCTACATTTATCAATACGGATTTCCATATATGAAGGAGATTTCCAAGATCTGCAGTAGCAAAAATCTTTTCTGCTTTTCATTTGTTTGGTGTAAACTTGTATCACCTTTGCTGGTTTAGAAAGATTAAAGACTTTGCTTCTTTAAAACCCCTTTTCTTTTCCTATCTTATCTTAAACCAAAGGTACTACACTATTTGTGGACTAGCCAATCCAAAACTAAGTTAGGGTAAACCAGAAAGTCGTGTAGCACAGCACAGCCACTTCTCTGCTTAATATTATCACAACACAGGCGGCTTCTAGTTCACAAATGCTGACACAGGATTTTGGTGTCAGACTGTTCCTCTGTGGATGATACAGGCCACAATACACCATGTAATATTATTTTGATATGTCAGTGTAACCCATTGATCAGTTGATTAGTGGACCAAGATTAACTGATTACTTTAGCTGATGAGCTGAAACAAAAAGCCTAAGGAGCATTCAAAACCTCTTGTAAAGTCATGGGCAAAAAACAAAGACTGGCTCAATTTGGGGGAAAGCAACAAAAGGTGTTTAATTCACACAACATAAAAATCTCAGCACCAAACCATATAGAAGCTAATCACACATTCTTATATAGCTGGGACAAGCTCTGTTACCTCTTGTCTCTCAGGGGCAAGAAACTTATAGCAGTTCTTTTCATTTCCATATCTCAGTCCAGCTTCCCCTTTCTCAGACCTAGTACTTCCTTTAAAGAAAAGTTCCCTGCTCCATGTTCTCAAAACCAATCCCTTGCCCCAGTGTGTTGTTTTCCATGAGCTACAGCTTCCTCCATTTCACGACGCCAGGGGTTTGCAGGCACACTTCTCCTCCACTGATTTGAGGAGTCCCAAATTCCCATTCTCTCCTCCATTACTGTGCTCCAACATAAAAGCTGGCTGCCAACAACATGCTTGGTCCAGTGACTACAATAGTCAATTAGATAGTCAATAGTAGATTTCTTGACAGTTTACACAGTATTGTAAGGGAAGCATTATAGAATGAGCATCCGGCATTGCTGATGATATCGAGATCATTACATATACAGTCTTATATGCACAGGTTATCAATATGTTGAGATAGACAGGTGGTACCAGGCTCTGGCAGCCCCAATGGAAAGAAAGGGTTACCCATTATCAGACACTGAGGTTCACGTATCCCCTGTATCCACCCCCTGTCAGGTTGCAGCCAATAACTCAAAGGAAAAGAGGGAGGGGAGGCTAGACCACAGTCAAGGCAGTAAAGAAACTCCTGCCTTGTCCATCTCCTACCCTTCGAAATCCCCCTACCAAAACAATGGGGGGCTGTGGCAACAAATTCCCACCCGCCATGGTGGGTGTGTTACCTCAGTCATTAACAGCACTCCCCAGGTTCCTTTGCAGAACAGGTTCGATGTCCTGCAGGTACAACTGCCCAGTGAAGATGGTGAACCCTACAGCTTGGAGGATATCCCAAAATTAAAGGAGCCTAAGCCCTCCATACGAACATCTTGCATAAAAAAAAATACATTGTCATAGATGACTCAATTTTGAAGTGTGTAGAGGGCCCGATATGCAGACCTGACCCACTCCATAGGGAGGTCTG
>VXBP01000488.1:2059-13734 GCA_013400115.1 Rhinopomastus cyanomelas | reverse complement strand
AATCGTGCTGCTGCTTTGCATTGACCTTAGAAGCTCTTCACANTCTCCCTGAGTAGTTACAAGAATGCCTAGAGTGGCTGGAAATCACTGTAGCCGAAACTGCACAGTGAAGGCACAAGGAATCTAGGCTTGTTCTCTCAGGAAGAGAGCAAGAGAGACAGGAATCGTGCTGCTGCTTTTCATTCTCCTTAGAAGCAGATCACTCTAGCACTAGTTATCTGCCCTTGACACATCTCCCTCAGGAGCTAGCATGAAAGGCTAGAGTGGCTGGAAATCACTTTAGCCGAAACTGCCCAGTGAAGGCACAAGGAATCTAGGCTTGTTCTCCCAGGAAGAGAGCAAGAGACACAGGAATCGTTCTGCTGCTTTTCATTGTCCTTGGAAACACTCCACTCTGGCACTAGTTATCTGCCTTTCACACATCTACCTGAGGAGCTAGCATGAAAGGCTAGAGTGGCTGGAAATCACTCTGCTTCCTAGAATGGTAGCTAAACAACTTCTACTGATGGAAAGTAGAGAATAATCTTTATTACTTGCCTTTGCTTCTGTACACAGCTCTTGCTTTTCAGCTTTATTAAATTGGTTTTGTCTCTACCTACTGTCGTCTCATTATATCTTTCTCTTTCCTGTCTGTCTAAGAAGGTGGAATGATAGTGTGACTTTGGTGGACACCAACATCAGAATATTTTTCTGTCTAATGCTGTCATAGTATAAAAAGATTTAAGACATTAATGGCAATAGAAAAATCTGTTATTATATGTATTTAAGTGATAAGGATTAACAAAAAAATAAAAGAACTTCTAGGCTTCCATATTAACTGAAAGGAATAAATTTGATGCGCTGAATCTGAGATTTATAGTCTTGGATTTTTAATTTCAATTTTTCATCCACACTTGTTTATAAGCAAAGAGTTGTTTTTGTTGTTTTACGTTATTTTCTAAGGGAAGATATGTTATTGTACAGAAAGGCACCTTCTAAGCAGGGTGGAAGTCCCTTGTGAGTGTTTTTCCAGCTCTCTCCCTCACTCTGCTTGTCCTCAGGTCATCCATACTAGTTGTACCAGTGCAGGCCCAGGAGCACTACTGAACATGGGGATGAGTAGTTCACAGAGGCCATTAGCATTCCTAGCCTTTCCAGGGACCTTCTGAGGCAACCATGACCTGCTAATGAGCAATGCATATGTTTTGTGGGAAAAAAGTGCTCATCTGAGTGCATAGTCTTTAATTGTGATTAGTAATAAAAGGTGTTCTTTTTGTTTTTCTTTACGATATTTAAAGACTACGTAAGCCTGCATAAAGGCTGCGTAAGGAAATACAATACCAAATTAAATATCATATTAGTTATGCTTTTGTGTAGGAGATCTATTGAATTTATCTAAAATTTCCTACTCACAACTCAACAGAAAACAAAACCTGTATTTCAAATGAAAGTTTTTCTCACTGTATTTTTGTGCCAGATATAACTGGATTTTTTTCTCCTAATTCTTCAGTCAAGTATATGGTAGTATTGCTAAGGAAAATTTCAGATCAAATTCTTCACTGTACAAGTGTCCCTGAAATTAGAGTTGGTCTAGATACTATATCAGACACAAAAAGACTCTAACTACAGGTATCATTTTTACATGTAGGGATAAAGCCTACTTCTAAATATAATTATGAAACCTCTGTCCAAAAAAAATCAATTGCCAGTAGAACCAGATGAAGGTCTACGTCCAAGGAGAAGAAAGTAAGGCAAAATAATTTTGCTTTCTAAATACACTACTTTTTGGAATAAGCATTCCATATGAATATCTCCATTATTTTCTGCTTTGTGATAAGGGGCAGAACAATTGATGATTTAGAAATAGAATATGAACAGATTATCTGAGATAAGTTATATGAAGCTGAGACCTGTAGAAATTAAAAAAATCTATAATACTTGCCTATGAAAACAAGACACAGACGGTGAGACCGGTCTTTTGCAATGAGAAACTGAAAAAGCTATTGTTATGGGTTAGGTTTTAGGACCCAAAAGAACTGATGTATCTCCCGAACCACTCTCGTCTGTGTCTTGCAACGGTAACAGAAGTGCCAGGCAGAGTACCAGAGGGACAATTTGGAAAGGGTCGGGATATCAGTTCCTGGCCAGCCCTGGAGGAGAGAGCCTGCCTGGCCCCACCTGTCTTTTCTGGTGAGATATCTTTTAATCTCTCTATGGTGCTAGTTAAGCTTTTTTCAACTGTTGGTAGTAGATTAGGAGGGGATTTCACACTTGTGAATTTGCCTTAAACAGGTTCTAAGTGCGGGTTTCTCGAGGGGGAAGAGGGCTGCAGAGGTTTGGTTGCACAGCTGAGGGGATTGGTTATGTGGCTGCCAACTGAACACCTGCAGAGCACAGTGCCAGCACATTCCCAATCACCAAACACCAGGCACATGCTGGAGAAAGGCATGCAACCTATTTCCTTCATTACCCCTCTTCCAGGTCAGTGTAGATGCAGAAGTGTCAGGTGGGCAGCCCGTTGCTGCCATCCCATGGCAATTGCCTCCTACTGAGTGGAGGCCAGAACCACATCCAATTGCTTTTTGTACATAGTTCTTTCCTTACACCATCTCCCTAAATGTCTCTTTCCTTTATTAGGTTATTTTTTTGGTTTTTTTCTTTTAAATTTATTTCATTTTGAAAAAATTTTACAATTTATTTTCATTTTCAAGCTTGTTTATATTCCCTTCCTGTGTTGGTGGGAGGGGAATCTAACAATCTGTTCTGAAAGGTAGCTATATTACTAAAATTTGTTATCCATAGTATAAAAACTTTGGTTCACCAAAACTGAAAGTTCATGCTTCAAAGGGCAATAATTTATGTCACAGAAAACTTATCTTAATATGTTGAAATGCATTTATTAAAACAATTATTCAAAATGAGTAATTGAAGAACTACAAGAATCTATGCAATATCTACTTAAGAAAATCCCAACAGAAACCACAAATGCATATTAAACTGATTTTTCAGGAGTTAATTTAAGCTTATTTTAGTCTAGTTGTAGCCACTTGAATTAAGATTTATTTGATCGTTACAAACAAGCTTTCTTGGTGAAACAAATGTTCGACATTTTATTTCTAGAAAAGCATTTCCTGTTTTTTGTCTGCAGATGGCAGCAAATACTCATTTTAACATCATACTTCTGGGATGCTGTTAATCATAGATTTTATTAAGAAAATTACAATAGTACATATGCTTCAAACACATCCAAAATTATATGAATTTCATGAATTTAATGCATTTTCCTCTAATAATTAAAGGAGTAAAACAAGTGGACATCATATGTAGGAGTAAATGTAGGTAGCTATGCGGCTTTGTAGGAGAAAAATTAATAGGTGTTTGCTTGAAGAAAATGAAAACCCAGTATTGGAGCTGATGAAAATTTTTTTTTGGGTCACAGTTCCAGTATTTTTTCTCTTTGCTGTCTTTGTTATTTATGTATCTAGAGATGTCACACAGAATCATGGAATTACTTTTGATAATAAACCTGTTCTAAGAGATGACATGCAAAAATCATAGAATCATAGAATCTTTACGGATTGGAAGGGACCTCGAAAGATCATCTTGCCCAGTCCCCCTGCAACAGCAGGATCACCTAGACCAAGTCACACAGGAACACATCCAGGCGGGTCCTACTGTGTAGGTTCATAGGAGAAGAAACATAGAAACACAGAATATTATGGATTGGAAGGGATTGGAAAGATAATCTAGTACAATCCCCCTGTCAGAGCAGGATCATCTAGACGAAGAATATTTATGAAACTTTTGAGACACTTCTGCTCTTAACAAAGAATTTTTCTTGCATGGAGATTGAATTTTAGTGCATCTGCCAAAACATAGTATAATTTTAAATGCAAATTCTGAAGTCTAAAAGCATACAAAGCTCCAGTTAGTGTTAACATTTATCATAGAAGCGTGTTTAGGTTGTTTTTTAGTCTAAGGATGATATTAGCCTCAGTTGTGTGTCTGTTGCAAAGGTTAAGTAAGATACTGGATCCATATACTTAGGCATGATTTTTTTATTAATAAATAAGGTTTTGTGACAGATACCTTTGTCTTGCCTGCCAGCTAACCACATTGATGCTAAGTGTTTGTTGACATAAACGTTGCTATGAAATAGAATTAACTTAATGGATAGAATAACTACATATAGGTCATCTATAAATTATAATGGTGTTGTATCACAGTATCACAGTTTATTTATAACAACATTAACTTTAAACAAACAGTAACCTTCCCAGGAACAAGGTAGAGTCATGACGTTTCAAGACAAAACTGGTCAATCCGTGCCATGAAATGTTTGACCACTTGATCTTATGAGGTCCTTTCCAACCTGAGCTGTTCTACAATTCTTGAACATCAATATGTGAAAGCAAAACCCATTTTTTCTTTGTTTGTGGGTATCTGATGTGCTTTAGATTCTTTCTGTTTCCACACATCTGTCTTATCACCCTGAGATCTTTGATCCCATTCTGTCACAAAAATATCAAAGGAATGTACATTAAAACTGGAGTGGGAAAATCTTCTATAACACAAATTCTTGACTTGTACTTGACACTTTTGGAGCTTCCCATATTGGGTTATATTAAGAAATATAATTTTAAAATCTTCTGCTCTACTGAAATTCAAAATAGTGAACTCTACTGGTGGTCTGTTGCAGCCTAAAAATCACTGTGAAATATTTTCTTTATGCAGATTCCTAATAAAAGCTTTATTTTATCTCTTGTTTTTGTAAGGGTTTTTTTTCATTTAGAATATTTATTTTCCTCTACCAAAACCTGGATTACATAATGTGATAAAATTAAAGAATTTACATTGTATTCAGGTAGGTTGTATATCTTTCAATTGCATGCATTCCTTTCAAAACCATTATTACTCCTTATTTATGGCTAAAACAAAAAAAATTGGTTCAAATTAGTTTTCTTTATAGCTATTTCTGGTGATTTTTTAAAATATTCTCATTCCAGAGGCTTTGGGTTCCTACTAAAAATTAAGAGTCCCCACACCAAAATACAGAAAAAAATTATTCCAGATCATACAATATTAAATGACATACTCCTTTTTGCTTGCTTAGTTCTGTGAATGTTGTGCATGCTGAGCCTCAGTTGATATTTCTAGTAGTAAACAGTAGTAAACAGTAAAAATTAATAACATTCGCACATGTTGCTGATTTTAATTTTATTTTTTATTTTTAAAACTCTTCATTTTTGATAAGATACTGTACATGAAATAAATAGAGAGTGATATCTCCCAATAGGTTTTTTCAATATTAATTTATAATGTTCCTGGGAAATACTGTCATCATGTAATGAACACAGTGAAACTGAGTACAGGCAATTAGAACATCATTGCCTGAACAGCTGTACATACTAATACTGCAGTACTAAGCAAAGAGAAAAATCCTCTTGGATAGCTGTCAGCTGATCCTGGAAATACTTACATCTTTCCCTGTTGAAGTAGAAGTTTCCTAGTTATCACAGAATCATACAATCATAGAATCGTAGAACCATTAGGGGTTGGAAGGGACCTTGAAAGATTGTCTAGTCCAATCCCCCTGCAACAGCAGGATCACCTAGACCAAGTCACACAGGAACGCATCCAGGTTGGTCTTAAATGTCTCCAGTGAAGGAGACTCCACAACCTCCCTGGGCAGCCTGTTCCAGTGCTCTGTCACCCTCACTGTGAAGAAGTCGTTGAGACAAATAAACCTCTGATTGTGCCTGGGTTTGTCCAAGCTTAAGCACCTTGACGTATCTGTCAGCTAATTCTGATGTGAATCCAGCAGTAAGTATTCCTCTGTTTAGACAGTATTTGCTCTTCTAAACTCAGTTTACTGAGATCCTAATTTTAACATTTTATACATAAAAAACCTCCAGAAACTATACAAAATGAGCTTTTCGTGGTTGCTTGTGATAACTTTGTGCCAAGGTCTGTGGTCATAGCACTACAGTGTTTTAAATTTTCAATATTTTTTTCCTGTCACATCTTTCCTCAACTTGTAGACTAAGAACATACAGCCATTGTAAAGGTTTATCTTTGCCCTAGGATGAGGCCAAAGCAGACATGAGATTTTTATTCATGTAAATTCATCCTCAATTCTCTGTTTTAGGAAATAGTAATAAAAAAGGTTGGGGTGATGAATAGACAGTTCTTGTCCTGTATCTACAGCATAGTTATACGTCTGCTTTCCTGCAGCACTTTCTGACAATGGTATCTGCATAGCCATATGCATTCCCTACACATCAGCCCACTAAACCTGCTTTCCCTCTATGGGCTCATTAAGAAGATTCCTCTACAGCATTCCAAGTGAAGACACAGTTCCAACTCAGGTCTTCCCTTTTCTGTTTGCTTATTTCCTTCCTACCTGACAAACCGCTGTTTTCCCTGTATGCAAGAAGTGTAGAGAAAATCTTGAGTGAATGGAAACATTCATTTAAAATAAAAGACTAAGAGTACTGCATTTTGTATAATCAAATTAATATGTCAGTTTGACATATTCTCTAAGTTGAAACACTGAAGTTTTCATTAATACAGGAAACTATTAATTTTAATACACTAGAATCTGCCTGCTTATAAACAATGAATTATCACTAATTTTTAACAGAGCCATTAACTCTTTCAAAAACAAATTTGTTGTAAAAGGATATACTAGTAAACCAAAAGAAAAAAAATTACCCTTGGGCAAGAAAATATGAGCTACCCCTCTGTACATCAGCATAGACATAACCAGTGTAAGCTAGGGCTTGAAGGAAGCATTAGACCTTCTCTAGGCAACAGACTCAAGATAGTGGAACACAGGCAGCAAATCAATGTGTTCCAGGGACCTTGGACCTCCCATTCAGTAGGTGTCACATGCATTGTGGAACACATGGATCTCAAATTAAAATAACGTCAGTAGAACATGTAGCTATGGACATCCAAATACTTCAAACATATTCTGTCCATATATTATTTAAAGCTGTGTTAACAATTTTAACCTTGACTAAAAATCTGTATCTGCTTCTCTTACTATTGCTTATATTCTCATAACCAGATGATATCAGGTTTTCAATTCCATCTTCAGATCCTTTCAATCAAATTTAACTTACATTAACTATTGTTTAAACTTAAAAAAAAAATTGAAAGACATATCAAAAGTATTAGTGACATAGCACAAATAATATATGCATGCAGTTTTGAAAATGCTGCAGTAGAAAAGCATATAAAAGGTAATTGACCACAAACAGAAAAGATCAAGATGCTGACAGATAACAAACAAACAAAAAACCTTCATGTTGAAAAGCACACAGAAACTTTATATAGTGGCTGGACTGAATCTATTTGACACAAAAGAAAGAAGTCCAAAAAGGAACTGAAGAATGCAAAGGCTGCAAAATAGTATTCCAAGTAGTTAAAAATAGAAATTATCCCATCATTAAAAGGCACAAAGCAAACGCTGTAACAAACATACATTACTTAACTAGTATTTATATGACCTAGTCTGCAGCAATATTGAGAAGCTTTTGCTAGAATTGCAACATTAGACTTTTTCTGAAAATGGTGTACTATCAACATATGATCCTTTTAACATGTTTTAAGCCCTTTAATTAATATATATGTATATATAAAAATACAGTTCAATATATTATAAGCTTATAAATAAATTAATATGAAATGTGGGCAAACCCAATAAAATTTTGGCTTGACTTTCATCATCTATGAGTTAAATAGAATCATAGAATCATTAGGGATTGGAAGGGACCTTGAAAGATCATCTAGTCCAATCCCCTGCCACTGCAGGATCACCTAGACCAAGGCATAGAGTCAGTCAGGGTTAGAAGGGACCACAGGATCATCCAGTTCCAACTCCCCTGCCATGGGCAGTGACACCCCAACCCTAGATCAGGCTGGTCAGGGCACAAAATTCACCCCCCCCCAAAAGAATGTATCTTATCTCAGGCAATAGAGTGACTTAAAACTACGAGTCAAATACAATTCACGGCTTCAATCATGTTAGATCAACATAATTAAGAATTCTTTTTGATGTGGCTCTCCCACAGCTAGTCTTTAAAAAGGGAAAGAAGGAAGACCCGGGTAACTATAGACTGGTCAGCCTCACCTCCATCCCAGGAAAGGTGATGGAACAATTTGTCCTAGAGGCTGTCTCCAGGCACATCAAGGACAGGAGGGTCATTAGGGACAGTCAGCATGGCTTCACAAAAGGGAAGTCATGCTTGACCAACCTGATAGCCTTTGATGAGGGTGTAACCAGGTGGATGGATGAGGGCAGAGCCGTGGATGTCATCTATCTTGACTTAAGAAAGGCATTTGACACGGTCTCTCACAGCATCCTTGCAGACAAACTGAGGCAGTGTGGCCTAGATTTTCGGGTAGTGAGGTGGATTGTAAACTGGCTACAGGGTAGAAGTCAGAGAGTGGTGGTCAATGGGACGGAGTCTAGTTGGAGGCCTGTATCTAGTGGAGTGCCCCAGGGATCGGTGCTGGGACCGGTCCTGTTCAATCTATTCATTGATGACTTGGATGAGGGATTGGCATGCACTGTCAGCAAGTTTGCTGATGACACAAAGCTGGGTGGTGTCGCCGACACCCCTGCAGACTGTGCTGCCATTCAGCGAGATCTGGACAGGCTGGAGAGCTGGGCAGAGAAAAATCTAATGAGCTATAACAAGAGTAAGTGCAGAGTCTTGCATCTGGGCAAGAACAACCCTAGGTACCAGTATAGGCTGGGGACTGACCTGTTGGAGTGTAGTGTAGGGGAAAGGGACTTGGGGGTCCTGGTGGACAACAAGATGACTATGAGCCAGCAATGTGCTCTTGTGGCCAAGAGGGCCAACAGCATCCTGGGGTGGATTAGAAGAGGGGTGGTTAGCAGATCAAGAGAGGTTCTTCTCCCCCTCTACTCTGCCCTGGTGAGACCACACCTGGAGTATTGTGTCCAGTTGTGGGCTCCTCAGTTCAAGAGGGATGTGGAGCTTCTGGAGAGAGTTCAGCGTAGGGCAACGAAGATGATGAAGGAGGTGGAGCAGCTCCCTTACGAGGAGAGGCTGAGGGAGCTGGGTCTCTTTAGCTTGGAGAAGAGGAGACTGAGGGGTGACCTCATGAATGTCTACAAATATTTGAGGGGTGGGTGTCAGGAGGATGGCACTGGGCTGTTCTCGGTGTCATGTAGTGATAGGACGAGGGGCAATGATTATAAGCTGGAACATAAGAGGTTCCACATCAACCTGAGAAGGAACTTCTTCACGGTGAGGGTAATGGAGCACTGGAACAGGCTGCCCAGGGAGGTTGTGGAGTCTCCCTCGCTGGAAAAATTCAAGACCCGCCTGGATGTGTTCCTGTGTGACTTGTTTTAGGTGTTTCTGCTGTTGCAGGCGGATTGGACTAGATGATCTTTCGAGGTCCCTTCCAATCTGTAGTGATTCTATGATTCTGTGATTCTGTGGGCGCTGAGAAACTCAGGCCATATTGGACTGACATGCTCTCTTTCCCAGGTCTCTAAACTGAATGAAGAACCAAGGCCTAAACTATAGCGATCTCCCCTTATATTTTTCTCAGATTGTGTGATGGTATTTATGACATAGTTTTTAGTTAGTGTGCACTGACTTGTGTAACCTTTTCTCCCATTCTGTATATAGTTATAGTATTAGTAAACCTTTCTGCAGTTTCCCTAAGCCATCGGTTGTCTGGCAAATTTATCCGAGTTGTCATTGAGACCTCACTGCTTTGCTTTCCTTTCTTTTATTTTAAATTGTGATCCTGAACCCACCACATAATTGGTGCCAAAACCCGGGAGCAAAGCACTTTTAGTTTCAACCCGCTGCATGGAAATAAAAAATACCAAAGAAACAGTCTAAGAGGTTCCTTGAATGTATGGAAGGTAACTTCCTGATACAGCTTGTAAGTGAAAGCCTACCGGGGAGGGGTTTCACTAGATCTGCTGATTATAGGCAGAGAAGTTCTGGTGGGAAATGTAGCAGTCAGAGGCCGACTTACGCTTAGTCATCACAAAATGATCAAGTTCTGCTTTCACAGAGAAATAGGTAGGGGTGTCAACAAAACCATCACAGTGTACTTCTGGAGGGCAGATATTGGCTTGGTTGAGGGAGTTGCTTTGGAGACACTCATGAAAGACAAAGGAAGGTATTTTGCAGAAATTGACTGTATGGCTGAGCCCAGAGAGTTGTGCCAGTCTTGTGTACCATCTTTGTCAATGATCTTGATGAGCGGATTGAGTGCATCCTCAGCAAGTTTGCAGAATACATCAAGTTAGGCATGCAGGTAGGAAAGCTCTGCAGAGGGACCTGGACAGACTGGATCAGTGGGCTGAGGTAAACTGTATGATGTTTAACAAGTCCAAGCATCAGGTCCTACACTTTGGTTACAATAACCCCATGTAATGCTATAGGCTTGGGGAAGAATGGCTGGAGAACTACTTGGTGGGAAAGTACCCAGGGGTGTTGGTTGACAGCAAGCTGAAGAGAAATGTGCCTGGGTGTCCAAGAAAACTAATGGCATCCTGGCCTGCATCAGAGATAGTGTGGCCAGCAGAATTAGAGTGTTGATCCATCCCCATTTACTGGCACTAGTGAGGCCTCATGCAGACAACATCCTTGTTTTACTGGTAATACCAGAATTTTCCCAAATGAGAGCTACAAGCAATACACCTACACCTTACTGTGAAGAGCAGGGTTAACTAGAAGAATGCTAACATTATTTATTGCCTTTCCTCACCTCACTACCCCCAGAAAACAGCTTGCTTTTCGTGAGGACACATTAATTAAATGCACCAGACCCCCACAGAACAAACAGTTCAGGCTGTAAAACATGCAACATAATCACATTCACTAAGTCATCACTTCAGGGAAACCTTCTGAATTGCAAAAAAAACATGTCCACTCTCCAAGCTTATAGTTTGAAGGAAGATTTCTTTGTGTGTGCTAGAGTTAGTGAATTTTATATTTAGTGAATGTGCTTATTTGCTAAAATTGTAGGTTATTTTCTGCTAGGGATTATAGTGACCATTTGTTGTTAACTATGAATTATAACTTCAGCAAGACATAAAGATCAAAACGTGCAAATACGCATAAAAATTCCCTTCCTACTCCCTGGACAACAATGTTCCATGAGTTGTGTTGCAGTTTGAAAATTACCAGAATTTTCAGATGTGCAGATTTGTGCCTTCATGAAGAACAAAAAGTTATCACAGTATCACAGTATCACAGTATTATCAAGGTTGGAAGAGACCTCATAGATCATCAAGTCCAACCTGTCACCACAGATCTCAAGGCTAGACCATAGCACCAAGTGCCACGTCCAATCCTGCCTTGAACAGCTCCAGAGTTGGCGACTCCACCACCTCCCTGGACAGGCCATTCCAGTGGCCAATGACTCTCTCAGTGAAGAACTTTCTCCTCACCTCAAGCCTAAATTTCCGCTGGCGCAGCTTGAGGTTGTGTCCTCTTGTTCTGGTGCTGGCTGCCTGAGAGAAGAGAGCAACCTCCTCCTGGCCACAACCACCCCTCAGGTAGTTGTAGACAGCAATAAGGTCTCCCCTGAGCCTCCTCTTCTCAAGGCTAAACAATCCCAGCTCCCTCAGCCTCTCCTCATAGGGCTTGTGCTCAAGGCCTCTCACCAGCCTCGTTGCCCTTCTCTGGACA
>VXBP01000486.1:0-22762 GCA_013400115.1 Rhinopomastus cyanomelas | reverse complement strand
GTGGCTGGCCGAGTGGGTCTCCCAGCAGATGTCTCCCAGAATTCACTGGGGAGAGGACACTTCTAATTCTTGTGGAGGACAGTGAAGCAGGCAATGTCTTAATAAAACTCTCAGGTTACAGAACTTGGATTTAGATTAGGCTACAGTGTTTCATGGTTTAATGTTCCTGGCTCAGTCTATGTTACTAGTCATAGTGACAGACATTTTGCTGCTTCATCATACTGCAAGTGAGCTTGATTTTGCTTGGGAAATTCAATGTATTGTGATTTCATGTGCCCACCTCACTACAGAGCAAACAGATAAAGTATAGTTTAAGAGTTTTTAAAACTACATTTGAGTATGTCAGTGTTAAAATATGATGCTCACAGTGAGGCTTAACCTGTATTTGTTAAGTCTGAGTTTCAATAAAGTGTTTTTACACCAAACTGGAGAACCTGAAGGACTAGCAGGGAGTAATGTTTGCAGGCTGCAAATGGGTGTGGGATGCTAGCAAATTTTGTCACTGTTAAGTAAAAATGACCACATTATTCCCAAGTGGCAGAGCCACACACATAGAATTAATGGGTTTTCCTCTTCAAGCAGTAATGAGAGTGTTACATCTTGTCATATACGCTATGTGTTTCGTCCCTGTCTTCCATTTGAGGTACCTCATCACCTTTCCTTTGGGATGTTTTCTGAGCAACTTCTCCTATTGCTTTTCATTTACTGTGGAAAAGTCTTTACTGGCATGGGGATAACTATTACAGCACAAATTCAATTTATTGTAAGATTATTTGATAAAGGCATTTATGAGCTAGTTGTTCTCTTGTGTATTGCTTTTGTAAAGACAGAACTGAGTAAAGATGGAACCTTTTGTAAAGATGGAACTCAGTTCAAACTATGAAGCTAAATATCTTTATATTTTAAACTGCTACATGTCATTTTTAGAATTACTTGTGTGACTCCACCTTAAACGCTTATCTGCTGGAGAAGGTCCAGCGGAGGGCTACGAGAATGATTAGGGGACAGGAGGGCATGGCTTACGAGGAGAGGCTGAGGGACTTGGGGCTTTTTAGTCTGGAGAAGAGAAGACTTAGGGGAGATTTGATCAATGTTTATAAGTACCTGAAGGCTGGACAGGAGGGGGGGGACAGGCTCTTTTCACTTGATCCCTGTGATAGGACAAGGAGCAATGGCTGTAAGTTGCAGCAGAGGAGGTTCCGCCTCAACACAAGGGGGAACTTCTTTACTGTGAGGGTCACGGAGCACTGGAACAGACTCCCCAGGGAGGTCGTGGAGTCTCCTTCTCTGGGGACTTTCAGGGCCCGCCTGGATGCGTTCCTCTGTGATCTGTGTTAGATAGTTTTGTCCTGCTCCGGCAGGGGGGTTGGACTCGATGATCTCTTGGGTCCCTTCCAACCCCTAACATCCTATGATCCTATGATCCTATGAAAAGCCTCTCAAATGACTTTTCTCATGAAGCAAACAGAACATGGTCTCCATGTATCACATTTGCAATTGACTGCCTCCCCCTGTGAAGGCTGTGTAATCAGGACTGTGCTGTACACCGTGCAATTTAGCTTTAACACAGCCCAAAAAACCCAGCAGACCAGTCCATCTCAGGATTTTAGTAATTTTTTCCTCCTGCTTAATTATCCTTTGCCAGAAAAATCAGCTGTCTTCAGCCTTCTCTATGATCCAGGTCCCTTCCCCATGGAGAATGCTTTGGAAAACCCAGTCTGTTATTCTCCAGCACCAGTTTTCTTCTGTACTAATGGAACACAGAGGGTAAGTGTGCTGAGTTTCATAAACTTGATTTTGGCTGTTGGAAAACTTGACTTAGTTTCATTTTGGTTTGGCTGGAAGCTTCCTCGCCTCTGACAAACATGAGAATGGGATGCCTTCCCTCCCATCTTAGTACAAGAGGTAACGGGTCCATTGTTACAGTCTCTGGTGTAGGAGAGGAGAAAGTTACATATTGTGATTCCCTTTCCATTACAGGCTTGAAGGGAGTGATTTGCTCCCTCTTTCTCTCTTGGAAACTGAAATGTTCATCTCTACTTCTCATTGGGGAAAGTGTCTCATAGTAAGTGTTTCAGAGCTGTTTCAGTGTAAGTGTTCAAACCTGGACAGATTAGGGCTTTCTGGATTCCTTACCCATGCTTGACATCATTTTGGCAATAAAAAACACTTAGAACAGTCTGTGAGGGAGTCTGCTGAGATTTTTATGCTGGAAAGTTACAGCACTCTGCTCTCTGCTTTGAGATTCTTCCCGGAAAGATGCACATTAGGCAAAATATATTCCGGTTTCTATGTAATTAGCAGGTTGGGGCTCTTCTCCTTGTAATTTAAAAACATCAGGACAGGATTTTAGCTTGTACTTTAGGATCTCCTACACTTTTTGGAACTATGTCACAAAAAAGAATAGAAGTATAAAAAATAACTTGTCTAATTTTATTTAGTGTGTTGTAGGTATTAATGTCCCAATTTCCTTAACCTGGCACATGTTACATTCACCAAGGGATCTCAGGATTAGGGAAAAACTTTACAACTAAAATACAGAAAGGAAGAAAATGTTGTACATGAATCTTTAACTGAGGGATTTTCAGGCTTAGGTTTTTGAGAACTTTCAGGACATGAGAACTAGCACAGCTTGTTTTGTGAGCTTATATCCCCAATCAGCAACCATTTTCAGAGATTCATGGGTCAAATAATTTTGAAATCAAGCCAGGAAGCTAAAGACTTTGGCTGTTTGGGGTAAAAGAAAGGAGAAATTGCAGTGGCTGGTTGTCCACAGATGAAGTGTTCCGTAAGTAATTTCTTTATTTGTTTGAATACAGATCTGACTTTGAGTGCCACATGACTTATGGTCTTTAACGTGGACAGTTGTAAACTTTGGAATTAAATTCTGATATTTAAACTTGAGTGCAAACTTTCTCATAACGTTGATGAACATGCCTTGCAAATTGACATTTGTACTAATGTTACAGTCAGGCCACTTTTGGTGGTGAGGGCTGAAAGCTCAACAGTGAGGCATAGGAAGACTGTCACTGTGGAGTTTTCAGGGAAGACTTGCCAAAATACTGATAAAGTAATCACATGTCCTTTTTATCCTTTTCCATAATTTAGTATGACTTTGGGACTGCTTCAGTAGAATAAACTACACATCTATGGTGACTGGAAAGAATTTATTCTCTTCAGGAAAAAGGTAGATGTTCTGGCATCCTTTTCAAGAAGGTTGGTGTTGGTGGTGTGCCAAGCCAGGTTCTAGCGCACTAGTGATTGCTGCCTGCTCCAAGAGAAATTTTCTCAGGTTGAACTGCCAGGTCAGTTAGCTACTGGGACTTCACTATGATTTTCAGTTCAGCAGGAACTCTGACTTTGGATGCTTGTAAGAGTTTGAGCTTTTGCTTTCAGATGCTCTACAGAGCTTTGGAAACTCAGTTATGTACTGTAACAAGCTGATCTGGAATTTGTGCATCTTTCCTGGGTTTGAGAGCAGTTCTGCAAAAAACACATCATGTTTTATCCAGGAGGCTGCCATGTTTCTGCAGTAGGTGAAGTGATGCTTAAACAAACAGTCTGACAATTTGGTAAGCATTAGGGATCCATAAAAATGAAAGCTGTTATTGCAGTAGGAATTTTCCCACAGCAAAAACAAAACAAAACTGAGTTTCATCCATAAAAATATTGCAAATGAACCACTTGTTTGCTTCTTACCTCTGTTAGCTTGTTTTATACAAACCAACATTCTGCTTTTCCTTTATGAGGATTTAGGAGAGTATCACAGGCATGTTGATCCTTGCATCCATGGAAGAGTTATATGAGCTAAACACACGTTCTGCCATTGGCACATTATTGTTATCCTGCCAAAACCCTTTTCTGTGCTTGGCTTCCACAGCAATGAGCATGGGTGGAGGAAGGAAGGAACAGCTGGGAGGCGATTATGGTTTCCTGACGCCTTGCCCCACCCATGGCACAGGTTAGATCAGTTCTGAGTCGACGGCAGCTGGGAGAAGGCCCGGGAGACTGGCCATTCATCTCCTACATTATTTCCACGCAGTACCTGACACACATCCTCTACAGCAGGCTACCGCGGAGAAATAAGTTTTCCCAATTCAGTGCTCCCTCCTGAGGCATTTTCTGTCTTTGGAATCTTGTTCAGAAAAGGAACAGAGTCAATTCTGTTATTTGGGTCTCAGAAGAAGTTTGGTGAGCATGGAGTCTTATCTGGAAGCCTGGGGGCCTCAGCTGCTTTGTTCTTAGTTATTTGAAGGGTATACTCCCAGAACCACTGCTGGTTAAAAAGTTAAGGCCCAAGAAGAGTGGGGAACTACTCACTAAGGAAGGAAAAATGTGCTAGTAGAAGCAGAATTAAATTGTTAAAGAAGACTGTCTAGCCCTCTGTCCTGTTGAAAATTACCTCTGTATTGAGAAAGATGAGGTTGCGTGTTGAATGATGGATAACAGTTTTGCTCTATAAAATGCTCTTTATATCATCTGCCAATAACACACATTGTGTCAGCCAGTTACAAGGACAAGTAAATAATCAGTCTTTTTTAACAGTCTCTTTGGCAGACCTGGGACAAAACATGCAATACATAGTACAATACACAACATATTTCAATACAAACAAAGCGGTGAAACTAATGCTAGAACATTTTACATCCTAGGAGAAAGCAAAACACATTGTGGATCAAAGGGTGACCAGTGCTAAACTCAGGAATATAAGCTGCAGTTATGTGATGTCCTGGTTAAGGGCGAGCTGCAAACAGAACAGTTGGCTGACACCTTTGGAAAGTAGTATTAGTAATAAACGTTTGGAAGGTTTGATATATTCATGGTTGCCAGTACATAATCACTAGCTCCTAAGCAACTGGTTTTGGAGAAGCAGTCTCAGATATAGAGAAGCTAAAAGTAATTGTGTAATGGAATGATGGACCATAACCAGGGAAATTGAGGCCACTTGCGTGTCAGCATGAATAATGAACAGAACTGTAGGAGAGAAAGAGGGAAAAAGGACCCTGATGATGGAGGGAGGGAAGGTCACAGAGAAGAACAAGCAAATGGTACCTCATCTGTCACCGAGAGCACCTACAAAGGCAGCCCTTCACTTGTAAGGGAGAACAACAGCAAAACCATTGGCATGCCGCGAGGATTGAATCCCGCGCCGAAACTCCTCCCTTCCGGCTGCTGCAAAGCTCCTCTGGGAGCATGTGCTAAGGGAGATGGCGGAAGTCATTGCTAGGCCACTCTCCATCATCTTTGCTAGGTCCTGGGAAACGGGAGAGGTGCCTAGGGACTGGAAAATAGCAAATGTTACCCCAATTTTTAAAAAGGGAAAGAAGGAAGACCTGGGTAACTATACCCCAGTCAGCCTCACCTCCATCCCAGGAAAGGTGATGGAACAATTTGTACTAGAGGCTGTTTCCGGGCACATCAAGGACAGGAGGGTCATTAGGGACAGTCAGCATGGCTTTACAAAAGGAAAGTCATGCTTGACCAACCTGATAGCCTTTGATGAGGTAACCAGGTGGATGGATGAGGGCAGAGCCGTGGATGTCATCTATCTTGACTTAAGAAAGGCATTTGACACGGTCNTGTGAGGGGTGGGTGTCAGGAGGATGGAACTGGGCTGTTCTCGGTGTCATGTAGTGATAGGACGAGGGGCAATGGGTGTAAGCTGGAACATAGAAGGTTCCACATCAATCTGAGAAGGAACTTCTTCACGGTGAGGGTGACGGAGCACTGGAACAGGCTGCCCAAGGGGGTTGTGGAGTCTCCCTCACTGGAGATATTCAAGACCCGACTGGATGTGTTCCTGTGTGACTTGGTCTGGGTGATTCTGCTGTTGCAGGGGGATTGGACTAGACGATCTTTCGAGGTCTCTTCCAATCCGTAGTGATTCTATGATTCTATGGTCCTTATGCAACTAGAAGAAAAGCTTATAGTCACTTAGGATTTCATCTAAATTCGAGTGCAGTAGAAATCTTCCAGCAACCCCAAAGCAGGCTTGGATGTGGACTGCAGAAGTTATGTGTTTACATCTCAGCCTGCTGTTGCAGTTTGGAAATTACCAGAATTTTCAGATGTGCAGATTTGTGCTTTCATGAAGAACAAAAGTTACATTACTCTCAGAGGACCCCTCTCCCCAGTTACCTGTTCTGGGGGAGGTGACACTGTCCCAAGATCTGCCCTAAGATGTGTTGCTAAATTAGCACATGAAAGGAACCATGAAATTTGTCCTGCTCTCTTTTGCTGAGGGCTTTCAGGCCAGCATGGGGCTGCTGCCCCGCGCTAACCCCCACCCTTGTTCTCGGGGAGGTGAGGGTGGGGGTGGGGAAAGTAGCTCGGCCGCGGCTTCCAGCAGCTCCCTCCCCAGTTTCTGTTGGAACCAGAGCGGAGGGGGTTCACTGGGTCCGCTCCAGTCCCATAAGTGGCAGGGTGGAGGAGGACGGCCCCGCACGGTGCCACCCCTGGACCAGCGCTGGCTGCCACTTGCTGCGGCTTCCAGCGGCTCCTGGAGGACCCTGGTCCCATCGCTGTGGCCCTGCCACCATGGGGAGAAGATACAGTGTCTCTGCACGGTTCCACCCCCGGTCTGGCCCTGATGCCGCGCAATCCTGGCCACAGACCAGAGAAGCAAGACTTTGGTGCAGATCACCACCCCCTCACAGAGCAGACCTTCATTGTCGTGGTGAGCCGGGGTACTCCTCTGGAGCTGAGACTGGAGGAGAGAGGAGAGGAGAGGGTCCTGAAAAACCCTCTTGGCCACGTGCACAGTTGGGGGGGGGGTCTCCCTGCTGACTCAGCCATGCGGTCGGTCTCCATCTTGGATCCCACATGTGGCTGGTGCTATGCGGCTGCTCGCCGCCATTTGGAGAAACTAATCACCAGGAAGATAGCATTTCTGCACCTGGGAAAAACTGGGGGTGCTTAAGTATTGGGGGAGAATTCCTTCGTGCTTAGCTGAAGAAAGCAGAAGGACTTGAGAATCCTTAAACCTTGGGCATGAAAGACAGAGTCTGTGTTCTTTGTTTGAAATGCGTGTCTCCTGCACCGAGGGATGCAGTTCAGGCACTGAGGAATCAGGTCATCCCGAGAGTGTTGAGCTGGAGAAGCTACACTGAAGAACTGAGGAATTCACCAGTCTGCAAACAGTTTGGGTCTTGCTGTACCGCAGATGGGGGTGATGCATGAATAATAGAGATGGTGGTGATACTCGTCTCTACTTGACTGACACACTCTTTTTCCCCAGATCTCTAATGTGAAAAAGACCCAAGGATCAAATGATAGTGACCTCCCATTGTATTTTTCTCAGAATGTTTGATGGCATTTGTGATACAGTGTCTAGTTTGTGTGCACTAACTTGCATTAACCTTTTCTTCCTTTCTGGATACAGTTATAGAGTTAATAAACCCTTTTCCATTTTCCCTAAGCTATCCATTGTCTGGCAAATTTATCCAAGATGCCATCGAGACCTCACCGCTTTGTTTTCTTTTCTTTTATCTTTAATTGTGGTCTTGAACCCACCACACCTGCAAACATGAGTCCACATGCCCAAAGCAGTACTGCACACTTTCATGTTTACTCCCATCCATTTCTCATGCAGACATTAATTTTAACCAGTGCCCCAAATATCTGTGTTCTCTTACCTTTTTTTGCGCCCTGCAATCTCAGTCAATCAGGTTGTTTGTGCAGATGGAATAATTCCGATGCATCTGCACACACATTAGTCTCTTAAATTATAGGCTAATAACCTGGGTATTTATAACGTAATTGCGGCTGGTGGGAAGCCCTGCTGTACAAAACTGATTCTGCTGCTTTCCTTCGGGTAAATACTGTTGACAGGCAAAAGGTAACTGCTTGTATAGGCAAGTTTTTGCTATACAAAATTGCTCCAGTGCACATAGCACTGTAGATACATCATCTGATTAGTCAAATGTCTGCAAAGGATTCTGACTCTATGATTCCAGTTGCTCCTTGCCTGCCTTTGATATTTCTGTTGTTTCACAACATTTGGCCATGTTAGCATTACAGAGAGAGCTCATTGTCTGTGTCCTTTCCCTGACAAAGGACTAGGGTGTGGGGCTTCAATGCAGGTGTGGGATCTATTTCCCATTAAAATAATAAACCAATAGGTATGTACTGCTTTTTGGCTGCATCATAAGTAAGCTGATAAGACAGCTTTGCTTAAAAGAAAAGGAACCCTACAAGGCTTTGGTGTTACAGATGAGGCAACGACTTAAAGCTCAAGGGCCAGTCCTTAAACAGTGCAGATCGTTACAGCCATAGGGTTTTCTAGTAATGAATCCCAGGTGAATAACTGCTCAGGAATGTCATAAAAGTCCTGTAAGAAAAATAATGGGTTGCTTACACTGGCATTGTCTGCAGTCCCAAAAGACTTGCCACAGAGTGGTACCAAGCTGTCTTTGTTACTGCCAGTGGCAGTGCGTTCACACGGTGCTCTGTCCTAAGCTCAACATAGATGCACATTTTTGAGTTCATTTTAATTTTTAAAAATGTTGTTTTACTTCCATGTGTTGTAGTGTTTAATATTAAATGGAATGGATAAAATTTAATGTTCTTATCTCACATGGTGTTCTATGTCTGTGTCATGCTCTAAGTAACATTATATACAGTATTGAATGTTTCCATGACAATATTTTTGAGGAAACCTTCGTACTGAAAAACGTTTTACTTGTTCTAAGTTGGAGCACAAGGCGTGTCTTGGAAGACTGGAATTTCCCATGAGGCAGAGATCCTGTTTTCTGACCAACTCTGGTATATGGGCTATAAAGACCCCCCCGCTCTGATTGCCCAAAGAGCACTTGGCTCATGATCACTTCTGAAGTTTATTCAAGGGCAAATGATGGGGTGATTTTTATGAAGAATTCTCATTTTGGTTCATCCCCAGAAGACCAAAGCAAAAGCCAATAAAGAGCCTGACACTGTCTCACCCACCAACTGTCAGTTCTAATCCAGATGCTAAACATCTCTTGCCAGATTTTTGCTGGGGAAATGGGAGGAGGAAGGGAAAGCTTAAAAATAAAATAATTTTTAAAAAGAGAAGGAAAGTCAAATGTTGTTTGTGCAATCTATGGTTTGATGCAAAGTAGGACATGAATATAAGTTCTTGGTATCCACATGAGTAATGAATTCCTGACTTTATGACAAACTGTGTCTGGAATTGCATCTTGATGGGAGGATATAATAATAATTCCTTTATAGATTTCAGATGCGGAAATCTTCCCGTTGCACTGTTTTGAGAAATACGTACATCTATATACATCCATGGCTCCCATCAGTTTGTTAACTGAGCACATAATAACACAGTTTTCTTCACAATGCCTTTATTGGATAATAAAATGTTATTTTCACGTTGTGGAGGAAAATCAAGAGGTACAGAGATTTTAAAGGCCTGATTCACAGCCTAAGGTCATTACTGGGAGTCTTTTCATTTATTTCATTGGTCATGGATTGTGTCCTCTGCAACTTACCCAAGGGAACAGTTATGAAGGCTCAGCCAAATTGCTCTTTCAGTCTTTGATAATTGTCTTTATTTATTTCATCATTTTTCATAGCACCAACCTATATCCTGGTACTTATTTTCCATAGTGTTTATATAAAACTATGTTTTAAACTCACAGCTTTACTCTTATTTAATTTCCTTGCAACAGGATTAAAGAGCAGTTTGACAGCTCATTCCACTTATTTATTTATTTATTCAGAATATGAAGGTTTTTCTCTTTTAACCTTCACTAAGTGTCTAAGAAATGTTGAGATATTAAAAAAAATTACCAATTTTATAATGCTTGTCCACGAAGTCATGGACATATATAAAGATAGCTCATGGTTAAGTTAAAAATTAAATGTCCTGTGTTCTGTCTTTTTCTTGTTCTGTACAGTATGGGTTTAGACACAATAAAAATAATAATGCTTTTGAAAAATATATGCTGCCAGTAGAGTTTGCACTTGAGGCTATAACAGAAGTCTAAAACGCAATTCCTTGGTGATGGCTGGAGCAGTCCTAGTCTTTTCTCAGAATTCACAGAATTCACAGAATGTTGAAGGGACCTTGAAAGATCATCTAAGTCCAACCCCTTTGCTGAAGCAGGGTAAGCCTACAGCACCTAGTGTACCCAGACTATCTCAAGACATGAAGTTCTGCAGAGGGCTCAAACCCATGACCCTGGGATTCAGAGTTCCACACTGTACCAACTGAGCCTGTATTTTTGAGCTTTACCATGTTTCGATCATTGTCAGCTATAATGCAGGTGTGAAGTGATGTGCAGGAGAGCTGCCCACAAGCATTAACAGAATGCAAATGCTCCAGACTGAAGGATATTATCTTGCCTAATAGAGAGGCGCTTTAACTAGAATTAATGGAGTAAAACAAAGCCAAAACCCATATTTAGATGGTACATCAGGAAAAAGTTCCTAGTGGTGAAAGCTTTCTTTCAAGGAAGCAGTAGTAGCATTCTGTATAAGTTACTTTAATCAGAGAAAAGTATTTGTAGGTATATTGTGCTGAGATACCTATTTTGGTCGTGGTAGTAAGAGGTTTGTTTGATTGCTGAGCTCATTACTAAGCTTTTTCCTTCTCATACTCCTATGATTAGTGTATATTCTTGAATTAAATCTTGGTTTGAAACAATAAAAAAGACATTGATAAGCTTGAAATAAAAATGTATTTGTCTATTCCATCATTCTCTGTCTATAATGTTTGTCAAGGTAACTTCAATAAAAATTTTAAATCCCGTTGAACCTTTTCTGTAACCGGTTTAATTGATCACTTGTCTTTAGTAATGAAAAATAAAAAATTCTTCTGTTACAATGAGTTTATAGACTTGACCAAAGAGAAAAAATTTTCCACAGGAGATGTGGCAGAACACCTTAAAAATGTTGCCATCACGATTCAAATCATACGTTTCCAAATTGTGATGTAACTGGATAGGATTGGGCCAGAATTAAGTTGAAGTGACTAAGCAGTGTTGTCCATGCTCACCGGTTTTAATCTTTCACATCTCAGATGCCCAAGAGTTTCTACAAGTGTGTTTCTCACTGTGACTAATGGTTGCCGTCTCTGCAGGGCACAAAATAAAATGGCGTTGGTTCTGTAAAGTTGCATTGTGAACACTTGGCAAAGACCATGGAGGAAATGCTTTTTACAGAAGCATGACCCAAAGAAAATAAATGCTAAAGGCATCATTGTGTGATATGATCAGTGCCTTTCGTTTTACAAGTGGAGTATCCCTTTTTTCTGTCTTTTGCCATGAAAGTTGTAAAGTAAAAACTGCTCTTTGGGAATGTCATATCATGAACTAGTTTCACAGAACCATAGAATCATTAGGGATGGGAAGGGACCTCGGAAGATCATCTAGTCCAATCCCCCTGCCACAACAGGATCACCCGGACCAAGTCACACAGGAACACATCCAGGTGGGTCTTAAACATCTCCAGTGAAGGAGACTTTGATGCAATATCCTAGATGGACCTTTTATGCTATTAACCTTATGCTTTCTTCTAAGAGTTTACAGGCTTACTATTCCAGACACCACCTTTTTGTCTTACCCAGCAAATATCAGTAATTTCTGTAACAGACCTATAAACCAGGCACGGTACTTGAATTTGAGAAGTAAAGGAACTGCTCATGTATGTTGTTCTTGTATAGATTTCAATCGCTGAGATTTTAAATCATTCCCTTTGGAAGCTACGTTCTCCATTCTACCATAGCTCACAGAGCTTTCCTGCCTCATGGAGAATAAAAAAAAGGGACAAAAGGGAGAAAACCTCTGAAGGCTGGAGTGTGCTTTATATTTACCCAGATTTGCAGAGGCGTATGGGAACATGCATTGACTGTGCAGGAACTAAATGTCCTTGTGCCTCTATCTTTAGGGGACTGTGGAGAGGCTCCTGGTTACACTGCAAATCTGTGTCTAGAGAACAAAATGCTGGATTTTGTTTCAGCACTTTTAAAAGGAATAACATTTCAATATTATGTGCTGTTGGCGTAATCTTTCCAAAACGGACAATGATTTACATATTTCATGTGAGGACAGGATTCCTTAGGGGATGACTCATTGTTTTAGTCTGGACTAATTCCAGTGGGAACCTTTTTCAGAACTGGTTCATACATACCTTACATGGTCTTAAGTTTGGGATTTTATTTTTTCTGTCTTTCGCTTTGTCTGATAATGTGTGTGCTTGGCCTATTAAATTTAAACTGTCTCTTTCCCTTCCGAGTCAACTCCAGTTCGTATTTACAGAGCCCTTATATGGAGAGGGGAGTGTGTGTGTGTGTATATAAATAAATGTATACATAAATGGCGTTATGTATGTCTATGTATATACATATATAAGGGAGAACAAAGAACTGCACAAGGAGATTTTATTTTTTACTAAAGGGTGAATTTTTGCTTTAAGCATGTCTTTTAAGATCTTATTTTGAACCCAAAGACAATAATGGCCAGTGTAACTACTTCCATCTATAGAAATAACTCAGGACTGTACATTGTGGAGCTATGTTGGTACTATGGCCTATGGACACTGAATTATCAGTCTGTGGAAGCCATACAGACTTGTATCATCCAACTATTAAGCAGGCTGTCCTCACTCACACTCCTCCTCTTGGTTTTGCATTTTGTTGCCTGTCAGTGATCATCAGTGCAGACAAAAGAGATCTGTAGCACAATAAATATTAACACGGAGGCATAGTTGCCCTACGGAGTTCTGTCAAGTGTTTCAGTAAAGGGCCTACTGCATCAAAGCTTTAAGGTAATGTCCCATTAGTTGCTCTTTCCAAAGATGGATAAAACCAGTCATTGGTAACCTGCCTTCATCTCCATTACTTTTCATCAATGAGAAGAACACGACCCTGCCATGTCATCACAGGTCTCTACACTCTTGCCTCAACCTCTTCTAGTAGCATGGACTTGCAAATGTCTCTCACTTCTCTTTGAGTCTGTCTGAGGGTGCACAGACTGCATAGACCTTGTTGGTGAAGTTCTTGTCCCTGAAGACAGTCCTAATCTTTCAGAACTGTTGCCCACGGGATGCCACTTAGCAGTTCCCATCACCAGAAAACATCTGCTTTCCCAACGTTCAGGGTCTATACTCTGCTACTTGCTTTCCTTGTGTTTTTTAAGAATGTTGAACTCTGTCATATACTACCACATCCTAGGATATTTATTTTGCATGTGGCCCAAAATGGTTAAACTTCAATTAAAATATTTTTAATATCAATTGCAAATGTCCTGACATTTCCATATGGAGTTCTTCCTGTGCATCAAGGAAGGCAGGGACTCAGGTAATTTCAAGAATCTATTCCAAAAGCAGCATAGAAAATATAGTTGACAATCAACCAGCCATAAGATTTCCAGTCTTGGGGACTAAAACCTCAATAAAAGGTGACAAGACCTCAGGTTACGTGAGTCAAGTTTAGAAGATTTCATCACCATTGGGTCTGTATGATAACCATAGCCCTGATTTGGTCATGAAACCAAACCACAGACCAAACCTAATTTAGATCTGGGTCTAAACACCACTTCCTTTGCCTCATTTACAATCAAAACAGGTTTCAGTTTGGTTTGGTTTGGGTTCTTGGTCAAATCTCTTGTTGGTTTTTTTTTAACTTTTCCTCCCATCAGTATCTGCGATAAAAAAAAATCAAAATCAAAAATACAAAATAAACCCCCAAAACAATTCCACCTCTTCTTCCCAGGCCACATGTTTCTGTTCCACAAAACCACTGTCAATAAGTGAAAGCACGGCAAAGCAGAGCTGTGGTTTCCTATCACTTGTTTTCGTAGTTATTAATTATATTTGGTTTTGGTCTTAAATGAGATCTAAATATTTCATAGATCAGGTGAATTTGGTTCTCTTTATAATTACATTTTATTTGACAAATGACTCAGTATATTTAAGTGGGCATAGATTGGTCCCAAATATTTTACATGGTTGTGTTAGCAGTCTGTTACAGAGGTGTTTATTTAATCTGGCACATAGATAGGAATTAAAAATCATTCTTCTCTCCGAGTATTATAACTTCAAAAACAAATCTTGGAAAAGCTAACGTGCACCAAACTGAAAGTTCAGTTTTGAGCACAAATAATGACTTCATTTAAATGAGTGCAACTTAAGAATCAGTATGGAATTTGATTTTATCAGTCTTGTTCAGATTTGCTTCTCATGTGATGGTAAACCCTTAGCAAAATTCTGATGCTTTTACATTAGATTGAGAAAACAACCAACATTTTTCTTTTGGTTTTGATCCTCAGAAAAAAATAGGCTACTGAAAGGAACTATAAAAATAGTAAACCAAGTCCCACTGGGAATCTGTCTGTGATCTTAATGCTGCTGATCACCTTTGTTTTCAGACATTTCTGCAGATTATGCCAATGTGTAAATTACACCTCTATATGAAAATGATGCTTTCTGCATCAAAAGCCTAACTGATTATGTTTGTGCCTAACACAGTCTCAAATAAAATGAACTTCAGCTCTGATTTCAGCTGTGCCAAAGTGTTCATCTAGAACAGTTCTTCAGATTGACCAGCTCATCACCTGAACCATGCAGGAGGAAAAACAAATGGAGAAATACTCTGCCTTTAAAGCCAAGTTACTTTAGGCTTTAAGTTACTACTTATGTACGGGAACTTTTTCTTCCTTTTCTTATGCATGCCTACAAATGAATAATTCTGTGTTGTTTTAGCATAGTATGGCTTGTGTAAAGAACATTTATAGATTAGATGTGTGATTCCAAAGGCTGTCAATTTCTTTATTGTGGTGATCCCCTCAGAAAGAGTAAAATAGATACTCCAGAGGTAACCAGTCACCACGACTGGTGTGGGATGCTAGAAGATGTGCTTCTATTTAGTTGAACAAATTTGTTTAGTAGTTAGCAGTGCATTGGTGAGGAACAAAAATCTACCTTGAATTGCAGATTAGTAGATAAGATGTATAATGTGATGTACCAGAGGAAAACATGTGGAAACCCAGAAAACCAGTGCAGGTTTAAAGAGACTAAAATTTGTACCCTGTCTCTTCCTTTCCCCAAACAGGTACAGGAAGCTGGCAAGAAATGGATAAAGTCTTCTATTATTCACTATGGTGTAGGAGGGACTTGGGGTTGGTCTAGAACAATGGTAAAGTCTTGTTTGTAGTGTGAGGATAAGAAGCAATGATTGGAGATGGAGAGAGAGAGAGAGAGATGTGGAAGCCCTGGTGGTTTTTAGTGGGGTGTAGCTTCAATATTGGTTTTTACTCCCTAACAGCATGTTGTAGTTTGAAATTTTAGATTTCTTGCCTGAGGTGTTGGGAGGTTGCTATGACAACTTGTGATGTTTCAACTTGTGATTCCAAGCTGAGATTTTGTGGCTCTGCAAACAGAAACAAAGGGTTGGAGCTTCTGGTTTAAGTTTCCTATTCTTTGTTCTAGTTCACTGGACTTTTTGTCTGTGTTTGGAGAGGATGCATAGGCATCATACAGAACATGGCAGCTATCTTGCCCTGGGAATGTGGGGAGTGGGCAAAGTGATACTTCAAAATACCTGCTGGTGCTGAGGGACATGTGCATGGACTACATGGACTCCATGTTTCCCTTTGAGGAGTTGGAGATTGCAGTTTGACCCAGCCACGTATGAACATGTGATTAATCTCTATATGTTTTTGTGTAGGGCTTATATGTGGGGTGGATTAAACACGTCTTGTTGCGATTTTTCCCCAAATTGACAGGTTTATGCCTGTGATTTGTAAATGCTTTTTTCAAATGCTCCTTGCTTTGTTTTTATTTCAGCCCATTAGCTCATTAACTGAGGTAATTGGTTCGTTTAGTCTTGGAATAAACCCTTGACACAGCATAATCTAACGATACAGCAGTGTCAGTATTAAATTGAAAATTTAATATAGAGGAAGCAGCTGTTCTTTTGGGCGCTGTTCTGATTTGCATTTTGGCTTGGTGGAACTTGGTGATCAAAAACAGAGCCCTTACAAGATTGTGAATATCTCTGTTCAGATGGAGGAACTGAACAAAGGAAGCTCACAATTTGTTTTACATGACAAATTAGTCAGAACTATAAAGCTTTTTTTTAAAATTATGATTTTTAGAATGTCAGACAGTGTTTACATACACAATACTAGTCTGCATGCAGAGAGAGGCTGGCACTATGCCAAATGCCTACAAATTCAGAACCCCATCCTCAGCTGGTACATATCACTGTAGCTCCATTGACTTCAATGAACTGGCGCCAGTTTACATTAACTGAAGAGCTGTTGCATTATGTGGAACCGTTTCTTTTTTCTCCTTCCTTTTATTTCATTTTTTGATGAAAAACATGGAAATGGCATTCCTGTTAGCTCAAAGGAGTCCTTATTTGGGACATCTACCTCTTCTGATTATATTCCTTCTTTTCTCATTATATTATTCCTGTTTCTTGCCAATTTAGTATTTACTCATACTGGTTTTCTAAAAGGAGCTTGTTTGGGGTGTATGATGCTTTTTGACCTAGCCCTGATAGGCTCACATAGAATTTTGTAGGTGAAAATCTCAGAGCTGTAGGGTAATAGTTCCTATGAATTATATCACTGAAGTGGCATCCCTTTCACATTTCTGTGATACAACATATCTCACAAAAATCAATCAGATTAGTGTTTTTGGTCATTTCCCAGGGGTTCATGAAACCAGTGGCTGAAAGGGGAATACTGACAAAACCAGTTAGAAAATATTCTTCTCATAAATTCTCTTAATGCTATATGTAATAAAATGAATGCTGCCTCAGCCTATGATGATGTTAGCAAAAATTAGTTATGAGATAAAAAATCAGCTGTGTCACACAATACTTTGACCCAGACAAATGTATAATATAGCGTCCAGACCTGTCCTTTCCTTTAGGAATTTGTCCAATCTGGAATAATATTTCCTTTTCATGAATATTTACTTGTAAGTGTCCATTCTATGTCATTGGGTCTCAGAGAAGTGAGAACCTTGTCCTGCCTGTGTTGAAGGAAGTGTTCTAATCTAGAAAACTGTGCAACTGCTTGTTCTGTATTTGGTGAAATCACATTTGCTTATGGTATTCCTGCATCAAACTCTCTTCCAGCATACAAGGAGTTAGCTGGTCTTGCCTGCAGGGATGTTTACTTTTCCCTCCAGCACACAGCAGCATGTGTAGGGCCAGGGGGGGCAGAGGTCGGTGGGGTATGAAATTGAAGGGGATTGGTGGCTGAACAGGGGACAGGTAGAGCAGGTGGAGTGGGCCAGAGAGATTTTGGGGTCCTTATTTGGGGACAAGGTATTCCTTTTCCCCTCTTCTTGGTACCTCCTCACTGTTTGTGTGTCTTGGGAGTTTGGTTTCGGTTTAGTGTTGGCCCCTGGCACACTGCGGCCTGTCTGTCCCTCTGTGGCTCTCTGTCCCTTTTCTGCTTCACCGCTGCCACCTCTTTTCCCCCATTCCCTTTTTAGCCTTCCCTTTTATCTACCTCCTATCTCCATCCTTTCCTGCAATTTTCAGACAGTAGCCTAGGAAACTGCTTAGATTGAGCACTTCAGTTTTGCCTTGGAGATTCCCAGTCTTTCCTTTTTACTCTCACCTTGTCTGAGGCTTTTAGCATCTCTTAGGAATCACGGGTTATCAGGTCTGGGCAGGCGGAGGGGTGGACTTGAATTGAGGAATTTTCCTTTTCCCCTTTTCCTTTGCCTTTTTTGGGTTTTTTGGGTTTTTTTCCTACTTAATAAAGTTTTAAATACAGTTTAACATTTCTAATTCCAATTTCTGGACATGTGGGGAGACATCCTTTCTCCCCCTCCAGCATGTGGGAGGACACTTCTGTCTGCACAGTTGGGCAGATTATAATTTTATGGGCTAACCTGGTGCTAAACTGTGACACTGCTGAAGACACATTTCATATTGTTTATGAATTTCCTTTTGAAAACTTACTTGGTCTCTAAGGATTCCTTTTCCAAAGTTTTAGTTCTTTATTATAATGCTGTTGTCTCTTACCCTTGTGAAAACAGACATGTTTGAATGTCTTCTCTGTTGTATGTTAAAAAGTCCTTCTTTATCTACATCTTTGCCATAATTTGGACATCTTCCAATTTTAAATTAACTTGTAGTAAGCAGTATGTGAAGATGGACTTAATGTCTAAGGTTGAATGAGCATCTGAGTTTTTCTTCCTAATCTTTAATTACTCTCCCACTTACCCTGTACTTTCTCATGCAGTCATTTTGAATCATGTAGCCACAGTCTGGTCAGTTGTTTGGAAGGGCTCTTCTTCTGTTTTGACATTCTAATAAGTGTCCAGGTTTTGTAAAGTGTCCCCTGTGTGTCTGAAAAAAGAGTTTCTGGGCAATATAAACTTTTGAAAATTAATGTTATGTGCCTAAGCAGGATGGGGAGTTTTGAAAGTTAGGCTTGTGTTAGGAGTTTCTAAAAAGCCATATGGCATGATTTTCACTGCAATAACTACTGAGAGGGTATCAGCTCACTTCTGCAAAGTGTAATGTTTTCCCTAAAACAAAAGACATGGAAAGAAATTCCTAGATATAAAGAGTAATGGAAAGAAAGTGACTATTGACAATTAATTAGTTTCCTAACATCACAGGTCATGTACTCTGGTATAACAATAAGGCCATTGTTCATGTGGGAAAACAAACACAGTTTATGTAAAGGTTAAGAGATAGAAAAGGTTAAAGGCTGGTTTGCTTTTGGCAAGCTGTGGTTTACATCTCTCAGGTGAAATGTGGAGGTTTCATGGTCAGGCAGTTTGCTGAGCTCTTTGCTGCGGTGCCTCGGTTTGTCGGGATGGCCAATCTTGCCTTATTGCTTCCTTGTGCTAGATCGAGCTCTGCTGTTTCTGTTTATGCTATACACTTTGTAGGGAAAGGACTGCCTCCTTCCCGTGTGTTTGTAAGTTATATTATTCAAAGCAAGCCAGATACCATGCAGAAAGCCTTCTTTTTACTTCACAGCATTTTAAGAGGTACAAAGAGGTTTTTCAGTGCAGCAAAATGGATATAAGGATGAAAATCCTTGGAATTTCGGTGGAACTGGCTGCTTAACAGCCCTTGAGAGGCTCTCTTCTCTGTTCTTTCACTTGCCTGACAGCTTTGGGTGGGAGTTTTTATTGTCACTGCAGAAAGCCTGCTCCTTTTAAGGGACTTTGAATCAGGATTTCTAGTTGGTCTAGCCACTGGAATTTATCCAGTATCCAAGGACAATCATAAGGGTCACATCACAAAAGAAATTACTTGTCTCACTGCTGACAATGCATTATTAAAAGTTGCAGCAGTTATCCAAATCAATTCTAAAATAATTTAACTGTTTTTCTATCTAGAATATATGGCAATCTATTGATCTATTGTATAATTTTGTAACCAGCATAAGAAAAATCTTGTGCACTAAGCACTGGTTTTGTTCTATATTAAGATTCAAGTAGGATATGGTACTCTAGTTAGAGGTGAGGTATTATCTAGTCAGAAATGTGACGGGAGAACAATTTAAGTGTAGTAATATTTATGTTTATGCCACAAAGCACAGTTTACTATTTTAAATGTATATAATTCAATGTAGAGGCTGTAAACTACTGATTAATTTAATGTTGATGCTGGTATAATTGTGTAAATGCTGTATAATTGTGTAAATGCTACAATTTTGTCATTAAGTTTGCAAAAAGAAGATCTTAAATTTTGGCACCACAAAGCAGATTATTCTAAGACGTTTGAGTTGATGCACACGTTTTCAGTAGGTGCTTGCATATGAGTGCCTCTCCCTTTTTTACTCCACTGGAAACTGGAGCAGCATTTCTGAAAGTCAGTCTGTGCTGTTCTAGGTCTGTGCTCAGAAAAGTGTAAAAACCTTGGGTGACTTTCCAGATTTGGTTTAGCATCTGGTGGTATCCACTGTGTTATATACTTGTACCATAACACATAAATATAAGAAAACACTGTTTAACATAACCTGCTTTAGACTTGCATTCTTTCTCCTATCAAACAACGTAGTAGTGCAGTTATTTCTTTCTCCTCTTGCCATACTTACCAGACAACACTGTTACGTCCCACAACAGGTTAGAGGATATAGCCAGGGCTGTGGAGGCTAGTCTCCCTGGGAGAGTATGATGTGAAATTTCAGTATAATCCACTCTAGTCTTCTGTTCACACAGTCACACTGTCCTGGGACACAGAGTCACACAGATTGCAAACATTCTTGCTGTGAGGAATCCGGGTCTGACAGGAATAGCTGATTCCCAAAGCTCAGCTCTGTTTAGAAAACTGGCTCTATTATCTGAGATTATGGTGGAGAGCAAACACTCCTCCAGTTTACCAGAGCTTTATCATCAAAAGAGGCTTTCTTCTACAAGTTTGAGTTACCAAAAGGAGCGTATTTTCCCAGGAATGAGCTTTTGCCTGGAAGACGATGAGCAGGATAACAGTACAGCACCATTTCAGTTGTTTTTACTGAAAATAACCACAGAGCAGGAGGCAGTGCAGCATGCAGCAGACATCTCACCAAACCACGTAAGCTTGCTGCACAGGGAAGTAGGCTGGCTGCTCACATTTACAGCTACATCCTGGCTAATAATTCCTGCTGAGAGCAGATTTTGGCGTGTGGGCTTCCAGCATCACTTTGGCTGTGGGCTGCATCTCCACTGCACAGTGGACCTGAAACCGACATATCTATATAAAGGTTCCCTCAAGGCCATTTACTAGCACTGTGCTTTAGGGGATGCAATTCTACATGAGTAACTAGAAAACTTGTCTTTAAAAACTATAGTTTTATTGCAAAATATCCTCTTTCAAAACAAAAACCTGATGTCTATGTGATTGAGCAAATAGCATTGGGTGTATGAGGGAAGACTGCTGCATATTAACCAACTCCACATTTGAAGCATTGCCCCTTGGCCATGTTTCTGCTGGGGAGTAATTACTTTGTTAGAATCATAGTTCAGTGAAAATGTGGTTCCTCTTAGCAGATGCTCAACACCTACATGGCAATTACTGTCTAATGTTTATTTTGCAGTGGTTACTGAGAGCTTGTTGGGTCACTGACATCTCTTTTGAGAGTCCTGGGTGTTTTTTATAATGCCATTTGATGAAACTAAAATCTGATTCTCACTGTCTGTTGTTTTTCATGGGCTTTTAGAAAACTCCCCCAAAAAAGGCAGTGTTAACTGATTAGGGCCCAGTTAAACTGGCCAGACAGCAACACAACACAAGGGTGTTTGACTTCTGAGTGTTGTCTTAATATGCGCTGAAGACAATATGCTGAAGTCCAAAGACTGCTTGAGAAAAGGATGTGAACTGGTGCCCACATTTTCAGTATTAGATTTTTTTAAATCCCCATGTATTTGTCATGAAAGCCTGAGGGTGTCTCTACTTCTGATGACCATTTTCAGAAGATTATTAATTAGGTATCTGGCAATGGCACTCTGCTTTACTCTAAACATTACCCGCAACTTAAAAACTCATGACTCAGCTCCACTTGGAGGTGCTGGGACCCAGTGTTCATTCTTGCTCCCTGCATGAACAGGGGCTCCCCTTGAAGGCAGGAGAGAGATGGCAGTTCATCTTTAGAGGTCGGTCTGCTGATTCCTCTGAGCATTTGTAATGGAAATAAACAATAAGTAAATTACATAGTAGATATGAGATGTTTACTCACATGATTCTTTCTGTTTCCTACCCTGGAGTCCCTAAAGTACATTCCCATGTCAGGAACTGCTGTTGATGCAGCACCGCAGTACCAAAAAAGAAGGGAAAAGGATCAATTAGATGCAATTATGATTACAGTCGAGTGACTGCAAGTTTGTTCGCGTTGATTAGACAAGCTGAATGAGAAAACTTTCTATCAAGAAACTTTCTGTCATACCACCACATGTACAATCCTTTGTTTACCCAGAAACCTCCATATTGTGCTTTGTTTGTTTTAAAAATCTAGTTCTATTTTTAAGATATAATGACATGCCAGTAAAACCAAAGGGAGCGCTGGCATATTCATTCAATCACAGCCTCCTTTTGTTACCACTTTTTGCCCTGGTGAGTAAAACAGAAGACCATGCCTTCTAATAGGTTCATTTGTACATTCAGCGGATGTGGCCAAATGAGGGCCAAGTGAGGCAGCTGCATGATCAGGATTCCTGACTTGTGAAAGCAGCTTTTTGGCAGTGGCAACTAAATCTTTGGTTTGTTTTGTTTTGGCTCATCTCTAATAAAGCCCCAGTTTCCATCTTGTTGTGCCTAGTGCTGAATTGCTGATGAGTCTGTAAGGGCATCTCTGGGTCATCTGGCTGAGCGGCTGTGAGAACCTAGTCTGTTCACACTGCCCGAAAGAACTGGTTCTCACCTGGTTCCCTTGAATAGTTCCAGGAATCATAACTTGTCAGATGGTGTTTTCCAGTAACTCTCAGACACTTCTGGAGACTTGGAGATGAAACTCACCACTAGATTTCCCCACGGTGGTTCCACCATTCTTCTGGATTCTGGTCAAGATGTGGTGTGTTTCTCAAATCTGTATGATTGATGTTTGAGTCACTGGGTAAAACTGTGTCACACAGTGCTATGATTTTATGCCAAATATGAGAGAGCTTGGTGATGCTATTTTTGGGAATTGCTGGATACTTAATGCTAAGATGTTCAAACTCAGCACTCCAGAAAACCTACATCAGGACTCTCTAGCAGTGCAAGACTGGATCAGCCTGTGCTCTAACAAGGACTACCCTCTCAGAGCTAATGTTCAACAAATCTGCATTTGTGTGTTGTTCACAGTATCACAGTATCACAGTATCACAGTAT
>VXBP01000485.1:273714-340684 GCA_013400115.1 Rhinopomastus cyanomelas | reverse complement strand
CCTAACATCCTATGATCCTATGATCCTATGAATTGAGAAATTTCAGACTAAATAAATCTGCAATTTTCAATGTATACTAAACCAAGTTTTACAAGCACCTTCACAGAATCATTTCTTAAATGCAAGACGGATAGGCCCCTACTATTTGGGTGGGCACTTCCAGATGTTCCCTGAACTCAGCACTATCTCCCCAGGACCCCCACGTCCCTTTCTCCTACACCGCTCTCCAGCAGCTCTCTCCCCAGCCTATACTGGTACCTGGGGTTGTTCTTGCCCAGATGCAAGACTCTACACTTACTCTTGTTATACGTCATTACATTTCTCTCTGCCCAGCTCTCCAGCCTGTCCATGTCCCACTGCATGGCAGCACAGTCTGCAGGGGTTTTGGCGACACCACCCAGCTTTGTGTCATCAGCAAACTTGCTGACAGTGCACTCTAATCCCTCATCCAAGTCATCAATGAATAGATTGAACAGGTCTGGTACTAGCACTGACCCCTAGGGCACTCCATGTTCTGCCAAAAGCCAGTTTTTCTATCCCAGATCCCAAAAGCCAGGAGGACCCAAAGGCAGAACCAGAAGGCTCTGCTGCTTCATCCCCTCTGAGCTTGTACTTTGTTCTTTACATAAGGGGTGTTTTCCTCAGGAAGGGCTATGCCTTTATTTTTTTAGTACAGTTGCAAAGAGGAGGAGAGAGGAGACATCATCACTCTCTACAAGTACTGGAAAGGACATTGTGGAGAGGTTGATGCTGGTCTCTTCTCACAATTAGTGACACAACAAGAGGGAATGGGTTCAAGTTACAACAGGGGAGGCTTAGACTTGATATTAGGAAAATACTTTTCACAGAAAGGGTAGTCAAGCACTGAAATGGGCTTCCCAGGGCGGTGCTTGAGTCACCATCCCTGGATGTGTTTAAAGATCATTTGGATGAGGTTTTGAGGGATACGATTTAGGGGTGAACTTGTAGGGTAGATGGTTGGACTCAACGATCCCAGGGGTCTTTTCCAACCAGAGTGATTCTGTGATTCTGTGAAAGCAGTCTATAGGAAAAGGTATGCAGGGGTGTTGCTTTTCCCACCACTGTGGACATGCCTCCTCTCTAAGGATTTTGGGAGAGAGCAAGCTCTGACCTGCAGCCATTATACCCTGTTCTCCCATGTGAAGGTCTGAGTGGACGCTACCAATATGGCCTCAGTACTTGCAGTACATCACTGAGCTAGGTGAGGTTCTCATGTTTTTGTGAAAAAGCAACAGGTTCCCTGGCTGTCCTGGATTCCTCAGAAAAGCAGGGATATTGGTGGGTGAGTTCACACCTGACCAGAGTTCAGGGTGTCTTTGGAAAGGACACCTGCCTCAAAACCTGGGCTTACTTTTTGTTTTCCCTCTAGCCAAGAACAACATCCCAAGAACAATCAGGTGAGCAGGTGCTGCTTGTTGAATGGGTGGGCTTGAAAGGGGATGCATACTGCGCTGGCATATGCAAACATGTCATCACTAGTGAACCCACAGAACTGTTTCATTACCCAAATTCTAATAATTACCAAACATCTTCCAACTCCTGCACTCTGTCAGAACACACCACTGATGTTCCCTTTGTAGTGCCTTTCATAACATATGTAAACAGACAGAAGAAAAATCTTTCTGTTATCATCTTTCAATTTTATGAGTAGCTGGGGCTGTTTAAATTGTAGATTAACTTTTACAGGCTCATCTCTCTCCTCCACCACCCTGCAATGTTTGAATAGCCAATTTTCCTGTGTAGGTGTGTCAGATAAAGAACATTTTAGTAGATGTATAAGGGAGGGAGTAACTAAACTAAAATCATAACACACATTTCATGTCCCTGTATGTGCTTTGTTACCTCTCCTCTCAGCACTGAATCTGTACTCTCTGGGCCAAGATTCCACTAGTATGATAGGTCTGCTCTGTGCTACCACAACTGCAATGGTAGGGGTTGGGATTTTTTCAGCAGACTCAAGAAAATGAGCCTTTTCTTGCTTTTTCCATGGCAATACATTTTCTAAAGTTACATGGACTTAGTGACATGTGGGAACCAGATTCAAGAGATGAATTCTGGAACTGGATTCAGATGCACATAGACCGAGATCAAAGGAAGAATGGACAGAGTCCTTCTGGAAACTAGTCATTGAAGAAGAGAGCTTAGAACCATAGAATCATAGAACCATTAAAGTTGGAAGAGATATTCAAGATCATCAAGTCCAACCATCAACCCAATGCCACCATGAAGCTTAACCCACTTGATCTCTCCACTTTATACAGAATATGACATCTATGAAACAGTTGTCAGTCAGTGTAGGGTCACCTGTCCTGTCTGCTCCTCCTTGCAGGTTCAGCCTCCCACTCGCTGCACTTATTCAGCCCTGCAGGTCACTCTTCTGTGAAGATAGATTCCTCCCCACAAAGATGTTTTTGCTTACACACTGCCTGAAAATGAGCTATGGTTGAAGAAAGTGGATAGAGCTATCATATTTTGTCAGACCTCCATTTCTTGACCCATATTTCCATTTCATTACAATCTATTTAAATTGTCTTCTTTTTCAGATTTCCTGAAGAACTCAGTGCAAAGACACATAGCAGCTGTTTTGTTTAAGAGATCTGCAGTTGTCTTCTCTCATACTTCTGTACCAAACAGAGTATGTACTTTCAGGCTTTTGCTTTAGGTGATGTGAACCAGCAACAAGAAATACCAGTACAATAGTCATACTTCAAACCACTAAAGTGTCTCAGAGTTGTAGTTCCCTGCTTCTTTTCCCACACAGTCGTTCCCCTTTGAATATCTCTCTCTCTCTCTTGGAAAATCATTCCATCCTTAATCTACAACCTTTGCATTCTGGTTCTGAACAACTACCACCGCAATCCCTTTGTTCAATCAATTCCTCTCTCAACATTGAAAGGAGACTTAAAATCTACTAGCCCCATCTCTGCTTACTCACTCCTTTTGTTTCCTCCATTATGCTGCTCTTTCAGCTCCATTGAGTACTGCCATTGCCACGCTCAGTCCCCACGAGGACCTCAAATGAGGTCCCAGGTGAGACAGACACCATTCTTTTCCTGGTCACATCATAATAAGTTTCATGTACTCTCCTGGGCTTTGAAGGTTCAAAGCACTTTCTATTACTCATTAAAAGTGAAGTCAGCAGCTGATGTGGCTGAGCTAGGTTTGGATAAAGAGCCCAAGTGTGCTGGAGGCAGACAGAAGGAAGTTCTTGAACTCATATTTGTTAGTTCAGGAAAAGATACAGCCAGTCCCACTGAAAACACAGAGGAAAGTTTCATTTTCCCCGTAAATTTCCTGCAATAATTTTTTTAAAAATTAAGATATTTACAGTGTCTGCTCTGTGCTTGGATTAACAAAGTTAAACTGTCAACACTAGCACTTGTGAACAAAAGTCAGTCCACAGATACTACAGAGAGATGGCTTTTCTACATCAACCTTTGCTAAAGTGCTTGCAGACACACAGAACATCTAAAGTGTTTGAACTTGTGCAATTAGAACAAGTTGTCAGGGACACAAAAAGCTTTTCAGAAGCGCACAGAAGCTTCCCATGTGTTACCTACCAGTGTCATATACCTTCAGCCTAGGAATCATCAGAGCTTAGGCAGCAGGGTATGAAATAGAAATCTTCTACACCAACCACATTTCAGCAAGCAGCCATTTTTTTCTCTAATAAACCCTCTTCCCTGCATCTTTTCCTTCTGTCTCTAAGTTCTTCCTCTTTTTTTTGCTCTCTGCCCTCTGTACTTTTTCTATTTTCCCCCCATTTCTTTGTTTTGTCTTTCAGCAGCCCTTATTCCATTTCCCCTTTCCTTCTCTGCCCCTCATCAGTCCCTCTTCAGCCCCAGCTGATTCTCTTTTCCTTTCTTGACTCATTCCTGTTCTTCTCTCTTCAACATGAATGGGATCATTGCAGCTTTCTGTGCTGAGTCAAGACACCCTCACTTCCAGCCTCATTCCAGCACACAATCCACTTTCCTATCACAGAACCGACACATCCTTCCAAAATTTATAACAGATTTTCTTAAGGGAAAGTACAAGACAAAAAAGTTCTCCTGAATAAATATTCTCAAAGATTCAGCGATCTGATCTAGAGCTTTGGTCCCATGCCTAGTACAAACTGTGTCCAGTTGTGAGAGTCGGACAAATTTTCCCAGATTTTGGCATGGGCTGGCAGCTGGCAAAGCCTTGTGGAACACAGACTTCCGGTTCTGGATTTCACACACTGGCTTTGTTCAGAATCAGAACAAAATGTCTACACTCTAAAAAGCTGCATCCAAAATGTCACTTTGACTCATGGCTTTTAGACAGGAGTATATCACAAAGAAAGGAAACCCAATATGTATTTCAGAATAGGGAACGCATTCTTCCTTCCCAAATACAAAATTGGATGGTCTTCCTAGATTTTCACCTGAATACATTTTTTATAATTCAGGGGATTTTTCAAAGTTTTCTCAAAAAGGGAGGAAGAAACTGGCAGGTTGGAGATCTCTGAGACGTGGTGCTGAGAAAACTCATTCGGGATATATATGGTCCCTGGACACACACTGTTGTCCTCATCATGAAAAGATGATCAAGCATCACGTTAGTCTTGGCTTTCTTTAGCACAACTGAGCTAGTTTTAGGTTAGCCACTGTGACCTCTGTTAGCACCACAGTCACGGTAAAATTATAATCCCCATGAACCTAAGCAAATAGGAAGAAATTTTGCCCCAAACAAGCCTTCTTGTGTCTTGGTGTTACAGTTTAAAGGTAAGATAGGTTTGACAAAAACTGCTGAAATTACTGGGTTGATTTCTACAAGGCCTGAGCTGCTAGGGAGAACAGTTGTATCCTGTACTCACACTGTCTCTAAGCAGCTTGAACAACACACACACAGGATTTCAGCTGGTATTTTCAGCAAGTGGCATATTTTGGCCCGGTCTGAAGAAGTATTGCTGCACAAGTAGAGCTGCGCTGCCTCTTAGGTAACAGGAGTGCAGGGACATGAAGAGTAGTGCCAGTAGCAGGAACTCTCCTGTGTGTAGAACTGCATGCCAAACTCACCACTGGTTCTTGCAAAGGAGAAGCTGAAAGAACCAAGCTGCTACATGGATAGTTGAAGTAAATATCTGGTTTCAGCCCAATCAAATCCAGGAGGCCCATGACACAAGCGCAGCCATGAACACATTCCCACATACCCCTATGTAAGCAGCAAATGACAGTATGAATGTATGTATTAACCACTGACCAAACAGACAAAGCCACTAGGGCCTGTGATTCTGAAATGGAGCTTGAGCCTCTGACTTCAGCAGAAGTCTGCCATCAGTTGACCTATCCATAGGGTGTCATGTGAGTGGCAAGTATGAGGCAGGCTGATGTGAATACTGGTCTAGATGGTCAAAATCTTGTACAAACATGTGTGTCCAGCAGGATTGTACCTTACATCCACCTGAAGGAAGCAGGGCTGCTTAGCCCTGTTACATAGACTTTCTTCCTTCTCCCAAAGCCCACTTCTAACAGGCTCCTTTAACTTTCTGAGTTTTGAAATGTTCTCTGATAGGTCATCAGATTACATGTTTATAGATCAAGGGAGGAAGCAGCAGAGATACTTCAACATGCATTTCTGAAAGGCTCCACCAAAGAGTGACTGGAAAGAAAATACAGGTAGGAGCGGAAAAACATGGAAACTGGTAGAGTCAGGACAGAGGTGATCGGGAAAATGAATGTGGAGGGAGTACAGAAAGATCTGGTTCACAGAAGCGGCCATAGAAATGCGGTCCTTAATAACTGAGCTTATCTGTCAAAAGGGCTAGCTACAAAGATTGGCTGGGCATTAGACTGCGCCTTGTTCATTCCTATGAACCTCTTCATGTGCCCTTAAGACAAAATCCCGCTGCTTAGTTGAGCAGTTCATAGACATTCACAGGTGGATGTTAAGCCTGTGACATATTCACTCAAGCTGGACATTTTGCAGTGATCTAGCCCACATCACTGGCAAAATGAAGAAACAACTCAGAAAGCAGCACAGACACCAGAAGCTTGGTGACTGTTCTAAATACATCAGTCTCACTATATCTTACAGCAGAGAGCAATTCTCATTTTACAGATTATGAAACAGAGCTGCTGAGGAACCAAGCATCTTGACTAAAGATGAGTGAGCAAAAAAGGGGAGAGAAGTGACTGACTCTACATTTCCAGCCCACTGCCGAGGCAGCCAGAGGGAACTGGCTTGAATACAGACATTGTAAAAGCTGTTGAGAGATGCGATGCCACCGTTTGAAAAGGTTTTTCCCCACTTTGCATAATAATAAATACATGTATAAGTAGAATTAGCTAACAGGGGTGTTTTTTCATCTGTTTGTTTTAATTATTTCAAACTGTTGTGTTTGTAAATGTGATTGACACTAAACCTTTATGTAGACTGCTTTGAATAAATGTATCTACATTAAAATTAGTCACCATAAGATACAAATCACTGGATGGGTTTGGTTGTGAATGTTACAAGTGATGCATTAAGCTTCCAAACAGAAATCATTTCTTGCCACAGAAGACCTTGGGAAGTTGTGTGCTTCTAACACAGAATGAGACAGCAACTTGAGACAGTTTTTAAAAATAACTTTAATTTCTGAGAATTGGATTTTCTGACTGCAGCAGGTTTAAGAACACACTGGGAGATAGAGGACCATAAGTTAAATTCCCAGTGTTGCATATGTGAAGAGTAAGGGAGACTTTCAGTAGTACAACTGAAAATTTGGTATCTTGCTCCTTTTGACTGTCACTGGGAGTTGGATGTCTGTTTTGTTGCTGTTTTTGATCATCCAAAAAAGCCTATATGTAATTAGGTATTTTTATGGAAGGAACAGAGCTTGATTTGTAAATTCTTACTAACTCATGCAGTAACCAAAGTCCGCAGGACATCAATTATTCCAGAAGGAATTATGTTCATTGCTGTTTTCTTCTGTGATTTTACTTCTGATAGAAACCAAAAATCTAGATTGCAAGTTAAGTTTTCTATATTGATCTTGCCTTTGTTATCTCAATGGCTTGCTTGTTAGAAAAGATATGACTGGGCATATATCATTGTAGAATGCAGGAAGATTCACTGAGATTGATGGATAAGCAAAGGACAAGCACATTAACTAATCTAGCTGTCTGAAAGTCAGGGCTAGTGTTAACCAAGAAGCACATTACAGTGGTTCCATCAGAATGTTCTTTTATTTATTTAACTTTCCCATTTTCATTTGGTATTTGTCTAAGATAATTGCCTGTGATAAGCTCTCTGTGTGTAGATTGGAAGCATGCAGAAAGCCAGCCTTTAGACTGGGATATTTACGCTAAGCCTAAGCATTAATGATGTGTAATGGCCAGGCCATATTTGCATATTGAAATGATCTCAATTAAAATCCTTTATCAGATGACTTCAAAGAGAGAACCTCTCAAACTGCAATATTTTTTTCCATTGAACACAGCCTATTACGGATGTAATGTGTTTATCTCCATTTCTAAAGACAATAATTTTAGTGTTGTTTTCTTAAGTAATAAAAGATGTATTTCCTACTGTAGGCTGTATATCACAAAATTCCTTTATCGTTGTTTATAAAGCATTTACTGAGCCCTGAGCTTCTCCAAAAGACAAAAACATAGAAGTCCCTGTAACTAAATCAAGCCTTGCCTTTCAATATTGTTTCTCATCCTCAAATTTTTAGTACATTACAAAGATACAGAGTGCTTAAATGAGAAAAGACACCTACAGGGTTCTGTATCATCATTGTTCACCCAATGGAAGACAGCCATCTCCAAATAAGTACACAAAAAGTTTTTGTGGCACTGAGAAACAGAAAGCAAGTGAAGAGTCTTTGCAATAAACACTGAAGTAAACTGTGTAAAGACATTAAACTGCCACAAAGAAGGAAAAAGATGATTCACCAGTTTATATTTTCTGTATCTTGATAGATTTTCATTAACTTAAAAAACCTCTGGCCACATGGAAGTTTTTAGAAAATGCATTTAAGATTTTGTGTTCTAAAAGTCTCGTCGCACCTTTTAAAGGAAGGACTTTTAAAAGGTCGCACCTTTTAAAGGAAGGATAATTTTCCTAAGGAATTTCAGTTGGGGTTTTTTTGCAACATTTGAAAATAGAAGCTTCTTAAAATAAAGATGGTGGCTGGAAAACACAGCATTTCACTTATTAACAGAAAGGCCTAGAAAGAATGAATGAATAAATTGGGGGAACAATATGATATTTAACATATTAGGGTCAAAGTTAACATGTACTAACCAATGGAAGACTGAGTTCCAATAAAACAGATTATTTTCTATCTTGTAGCTGGAATCTGTCACCAAAAACCTGTGTGACAAGTCTTCTCTTGATAGTTGTTTTTTCATTTTCTAACACCACATGAATCATTATCAGCTGGGTGCTGGGCAAGAACTGTGCGCTTGTAAAAATAACCATAAGTTGTAAAGATACAAAAAACTCAGCACAAAGATTTTTTTGTTCAGAATTTCTCAAAGGAATTAGGGCCACCTAAAATGCAAACAGGAAGGGATGACAAGAGGAAAGCAATGTAAAAGGGAAGGAATGATACACGATGGTGATATGAGTGACCTAGTACCACTGCAAATGAAAAATAGCCAAAGAACAGGCTAGAATTCCTCAAATTTAATACATTTTCTGCAGCTGTAAGGAATGACAATCCTTGAGTCGCTTATTAAAGATAAACTCCCTCAAATTATCTCACATATCTCACAAGACACAGCATGCACAGAGAAGCAGCTGCTGCGTATCAGTTGCTGTGGGGTAATTACCAGTGTATATTCTCATGGTAACAGTGAGGATGCTTCCTCATCTTTCAATTCCCAGTAAACTACCTTGCATTTATGACAGGGAAAGAGTATAGAGAGCCTAGTTATACACAGCCACTAATTTACAATAGCTTGATCCCTTTGTGTATGTACTCTTGCTTCTCAACTAACACAAAGTAAGTTGAATTAGCTCACCTTGAACTTAAAACATTTTCATTATTTGAAACCATTTGTTATCTCTTATGCCAAGGGTTTCTCAGTAAACAAGAAAAATGAAAGCTATTTAAACAAATCACTTGTTGCAAGAAGGTGCAGGCAAATGTTGCTTTTTATGTAAGTTATGAGAAAGTTTTACAAGAATTTTAAAAAGCAAGAAAGATGTTAATTTTAAAATGCAGTAGAAATCTTAAATACCTCCCTACGGTGTGACTGGGGCACTAGAGTCTTCAGCAAGTGTTTTGACTGTGAAATTTGAAGTCATGAAGTCCAGCGTAAAAAGTCAAAGAAGGTAATTGAATCAAACTTAAAATATTGGATAAGATTTATTGTAACTTGCCTCTTGAGCTAAACGTGAGGATTTATGGGATCAGTCTAGACTGACCTATAGAAAATGGTCTATAGTCTGAAGTGTTATTTATCCAAAGAATTTCTTTTCTTATTAAATAGGATTGATATACTATATACTCTCGATATATTTAGTACTGTCACTATGTAGTCTTAGTAGGTAACACTAAGTAACACCTAAATGTTAGGTACTAATAGTACTAAAGAGAAGTAATAGCACAAAATATATGCACTAACATTTGCACACCAGAAGGCAGTAAGTAGTAGCCTGCAAAGCATTTGTCATCAGACTCCTGCTGCTGAAACACAAACACAGACAGTGAATTTGGGGGAGGATAGTGGCCCATATTTTCTAACACATAGTATTTCTAATACACTTCCAGTGTGCTCTTTAGAACCATGTATCCTTCTACAGATAATCAACCTTCAATTATTCGTATTGAACAAGCATAATATCTCCATCAGAGAATCATAGAATCATTCAGGTTGGGAGAGACCCTTGGGATCATTGAGTCCAACCATCAACCCTACTCTACAAGTTCACCTCTAAACCATATCCCCCAACACTACATCTAAGCTTCTTTTAAACTCATCCAGGGATGGGGACTCAACCACCATCCTGGTCAGCCCATTCCAGTGCCTTACTACTCTTTCTGTGAAAAATTTTTTCCTGATGTCCAATCTAAACTTACCCTGTTGGAGCTTGAAGCCATTCCCTCTGGTTCTGGCACTAATGACCTGTGAGAAGAGACCAGCACAAACATCTTTACAATGTCCTTTCAGATAGTTGTAGAGATCAGTGAGGTCTCCCCTAAGCCTCTTCTTCCTCAAACTAAACAGCCCCAACTCTCTCAATCAATCTTCATTGGCTAAGGCAGTACAACCAAGTCACCACTCATATTTCAACAGTTGTAAGAATCCTCTTGGGAAGTAAAAGCACTAAGAAAGGCTATGGAAGGAAAAAATTCAAAGGCATTTGCAGCAGAATAACAACATCCCATTTGGCTTAATGTTTCTCATTTTATTCGGAAGCTGGAAACATGTTATCATCATTCATGCTTTGCTGTAATTGGACAGAGTGATTAGAACACCTTTTAATATTAAATGCACATTTTCTTTTCAATAATATCCAGACTAAACGAGAAGAATGCTATTCAGCCTGTCAGCTGGGTTTGTAGTAATGATCTATTTTACCCTTCTCTTTTAAAGCTCTTTTCTAATATGTGGTTTTGTAGAGAAACTAGAGTACCTGAAGACCTTCAGTATGCACTAGCTTAGCAAGCAGAAGAAACAAAAGAGAAGCTCTTCAGAAATGTAGGGGGTCCTGTAAGGAAGAGAACTGATCAATGCCAATAAGTTTTCTGAAAGTTTGTCATTCAAACCGAGAGGTCACAGAGACTCAACTTGACAAGAGAAGGGCTGCAAAAAGCACTACAAGGAATTCAGACAGATCAACCTTCTGTCATTGCACAGAATAAAACAGTCTTTGCTGAAGTCAATGTATACTGTGCTGGACAGATGTAAGCAGTGACTGTCAGCTCAAGAGGGAGCTGAAAATGTTTGGAGTAGGGCGAGAATGTAGCCTGCAGTCATGAGAGAGATAACTGTGCATATAAGATGGTGAGCTACCATACCTGATGATTTCAGTTGCCAGAGGCAAGGTTTTGATGGACCATGGACTTTTCTCTGGGCTGTTACTACTTGTATGTCTCTAAGAAGTGCCCTTTGCTATCAGAGTGCCACAAAAATAAAAAGCAAGTCAATATTATTTATCCTGTAACTACCACTTATGTTTACCGTTCAATCACTTCTTTTTCCCTTCCCGATGTAGGACCTTTTCCACATCACAGCACTCAGAAAACAAAACTCACGGTTTCATTTAGGTCAACATGGCAGCATTACTATACATCTAAAGAGAGGATAACTGCCTCCCATCTGGTTTTCACTCCAATCTGTTAAGTATGCTATCAACATTCCATTCTGGGTCTAGAACCACCCTGCATAGCTGAGACATCCACTGAGGGCTACAGTCACCTGGGCCTCCTTCTTGCCAATGTCCCTACGTCTGCTGAGACAGGAATCGCTTGGGAGCCATTAAAGCTGTATAAAATTGGAATTGCTCTCTGAGATGACTATTGCCTTTCACTGACTAAGGAGGAAAAACAGCTGTCTGTTCCCTTAATTAATGCAGTTAAGTACCTTCACTTGGATAGGATGCAGCTGGGCTTCTCTGAGAAGACATTTGACTAGACTTACACAAAGCAGAGTAAGGTGCTTTGCTTGCAATAGCATAGGCTAGGTGAGGTAAAAACCCATAAATGCATTGTCACGCACTCCTGCTACCAAGTCTCTGTGTTTCTATTGCAGCCTCCTTCCAGTAATCATTATGCACTTCACAGAAACAGAAGACTTCTCTACCTGGCAGCTATACATCATCTAGGATCCAATTTGGCCCACTTAGTGCACTTATCACAGAATCATAGAATCATTACGGATTGGAAGGGACCTCAAAAGATCATCTAGTCCAATCCCCCTGACACAGCACGATCACCTACACCAAGTCACACAGGAACACATCCAGGCGGGCCTTGAACATCTCCAGTGATGGAGACTCCACAACCACACTGGGCAGCCCCTTCCAGTGCTCCGTCACTCTCACCGTGAAGAAGTTCCTTCTCAGGTTGATGTGGAACCTTCTATGTTCCAGCTTACAACCATTGCCCCTCGTCCTATCACTACATGACACTGAGAAGAGCCCAGCTCCATCCTCCTGACACCCAACCCTCAAATATTTGCAGACATTAATGACGTCACTCCTCAGTCTTCTCTTCTCCAAACTAAAAGAGACCCAGCTCCCTCAGCCTCTCCTCATAACAGAGGTGCTCCACCTCCTTCATCATCTTCGTTGCCCTATGCTGGACCCTCTCCAGCAGCTCCACATCCCTCTTGAACTGAGGAGCCCAGAACTGGACACAATACTCCAGGTGTGGTCTCCCCAGGGCAGAGTAGAGGGGGAGAAGAACCTCTCTTGACATGAAATGAGTTGTATAATGTCAAACTACCTTTGCTTCTGATCACAGATATTCCATCTAGGGACCTCAACCTTACAACATTTACATGAGTGAAAGAGAAAGTCTGTAGCCACAAATCAAGGAGTGATAAGCCTTGGATTGAGGCACCAGAGCCTAGACTGCCTCTTCTCTACTAGAGCATCTCTTCTAAATGTACATGGAGTCTCTCACAGTCTCAACAGAAAAATTTCAGCAGAACTGCAAAGATGCCTGCACCTTCCCCCCATTGAATGGACCTGGATTTTTTCAGCATTAGGCAACTAATGACTCTTATGAAAGGAATCACATATTAAGCACACACAGAATCTATCTAGGTGTCACTGCAGAGGGGTGAGTTAAGGGGCAGAGAAGGACCCAGCACACAAGTTTGCTTTGCTGAAGTGGTATTATGGGAAGATCAGTTCAAAGAGGGAAAACAGGAAATCAAATATCGAGATAATAAATTAACTGTAAAAATACCTATTGTCTATCAGAGTTTTGAACTGAAGATTTCCTTGTAGCATTTAAGGAAGTTCTAAGTAGCAGTGGGCTTTTCCTTAAGAACACTGTGAAGAAAGAAACATCCTATAAGAGAGTCCAGTAGTTTCCCCCATGAGAAGACAAAGGCTCTTCAATTCTACCTTATTGAAAGAAAAATTGCTGTTGTCAATCCCATTGTTAGTTAAAATACAGGAATTCACCTTCTGTAACGTCCTGTTCTTCTTTAGGCAAATTTATTTCCCTGTTCCACTCTTCCTCTGAAAGGAACATTCACTTCATTCCAAACACATTCAGCAACTAAGAAAATTGCAGCCAGCACCAGCATTGAAAACTGATTCTGAAAGACTTTAAGCAGACTTACAGCAGCCATAGAACATGAGGTCCTTTTAAGAAAAAATATATATAGTTTCCTTTTCCCTTCATCTGTGCTTATTAGAGCTCTGGAGACCAAAACGACAGTATGAGTGCACCTGCAGCCTGTCAGGAAAACCACCCTTCATCACACTGCTATCAAAACCAGGCCAACAACAAAAAAAAAAAGAAGTGAAATTCCATCTTGAAAACAGTGAGGCTACAGGTGTGAGGGAGGTCACAATCCAAAGACAGTGCAGTTCACACGAGAAAATGGGGACAGAACTCAGCCTGAGCTCTTTATGGTGATGGTAGATGAGGGCCAGCTTTAAATTTCTAAGCAGAATTTTGCAAAACTAAGGTCTGAAAAACCCCCAAACCCAGTGTCTTTTTTTTTTTTTTCCCATAAACTCAGTAAATTTGCTCTGGAAAGCATACAAGCACAAACATGGTGGGCTGCAGTGCCATCTTAAGAGCTTGGTGTTCTGTAGAATGGCTGATGAAGAATTATATCAAACAGCCTTTTTTCTATGTTAGGATCTCATTAAAGCTCCTTTGTTTTACTGGCATAGAGGGGAAATTCCCAGTGCATACTCCAGGCTCAGATACCATACACTCCTATATCATCTTTATCTGAAAACGTTGGGGGTTTTTTTGTTGAATGTGAATCCTACAGATAGAAGAGGGTAGAATCACAATACAATGCTCTTTAAACACTGCATGCCTTTTTTCTTCTCTTTTTTTTTCTAACTATGCCATTACTTCTAAGTGCTATGGCCTTCTTTGTAAAGACATTTACACTAGAAAGCTAAGAGTACTTTACAGCAGCCTGCAAATTTCCATAAATAACAATTGGCCATGAGAGTTTCTTTTCACCTATTCCATAGAGGGGGACTTCCACAGAAGAGCCAGAAAAGGTGGAGATCACTTTAAAATGCTTCTCCCTGTCATTTCCAATACCCCGCCTAATTCAGCTGGGCCAAAATCTCACTTGAAGTGAGCTGAAGTAGAAGCTTTTTGTGTGTGTATGGAACTGTATCCAGCTGGGAGAGCAGTTAAATGCTTGCCCATCCCCTTAACTCTGGGCATGTAAATTCAAGACGAAGAGAGCTGTTTTGACGTTCTTGGCTGGAAATCACTCTCCACACCTATACTTTAATGCATCTACTGTACATGGTAGTTTGGCTGCTTTCTCTCACTCCCATCTGTTCTGATGGCACGGTGCCTGCTCACAAGTTGAATGATATATAGGTGCCAGGCAACAATGCGTTTTGATGGGCAGGCTGCACAACACTGCAATTGTCATCTCTTGTGCATCAAGGCCACTCTCTGTGCCAGCAGCAAAATGTTGGCACTTCATACCTCCATACACTTGTTCACACCTGTTGACACTTAGATGCCAAAAAAGGAATACTTGAACAAGGGAGTCTGCGGCCTTGCTCAGCTTCCCACCAGGAATTAGCATTACCTTCAAGTACATTCAGCTCCTGGCTCAGTCACCATCCTGTGCCTCAAGCAGACATTGGGTCACAACCTGAAATATTTCTCTGGGCATTCACCTAATATTTTCCTAGATCTATATTTCTGAAGGGAAGAAGAAACTGTCTGCTCGTTAAGATGAAAACTGAGTAGAGCAGGCATCTCTTCTCTTCCATGGTCCCATACAGATGTCTAAGTGACAGTCCATGCAAACCTTGACTTTTTCTCATGTCCTAGCCAAGTGCATTTCTAACATGTACTTCACAAGGTCTTCCACAAGCACACCCAACCTTGTTGCAGGTCCATGCCAGCCTCACTTCTCCTTTCCACGTTTCCACAGTCAGGTCACCTACAGACCCTGTTTCTTCACAGTTCTGATAAGTCCCTTGTCAATAAGATTCAGCCACATGCACCTACAATTCGGATTCATGACTAGAGCTTATTCTTGTAGCTTCTAAGTACCAACAATTTATAATAATGGAAAAGAACCTCAAGAAGTTAAGCTAATGTAAAATACACACACATACTTTTACGTGCCTTAAAAAGCAGTATGTTTGGGAAAAGGGAAACGTTCCAATCCCTCCATTGGGTATATGCATAAATTCACTGACTGAGGGAGGAAAAGAACTTTCACAAACTAGCTAGAGCTAAAACACAAAATTTCTTGGGGTGAGTGGAAAGACCTGGGAATGTGCAGGGACTGGATCAGAGCATTCTGCTTCAGAAAAGAAAAAAACCCAAAACTTTAACGTTAATCCTTGTCTTTAGCAGAACAGATAACTAAAATCAGATTTTGTGCATATCCTTGTAGTTAAGAAAACAGCTTTACTGAGAAGGTGGGGGGTACGGGCTGGTAGTGGGGCTTTGCTGATTATATCAGGCAAAAGAAGCTGAGAAAATAAGAGGGGAGCCTCCATCAGTAGCATACAGACCCATGGTCTGCAGGTTCCGAGTACCTTTAGCAAAGACCAGAAGGAATCAGGGAATCAATAAAATATTTTCTATGTTGCAAAACCTCTGGAGAACTGGTTAGAAGCAGTAGAAATTACATCAAAATGCTTTTCTTTCTACCCACATATACCTAATTCAACTCAAACAAAATCTTATTGTAAATAGTACCTACAGTACAAGTTTTTGTTTATGAAAAAATGAATGCAGCTGGGAATGTAGGTAGCAGTTGTACATCATCACCTCAGCTTGGCATGTTGATAAAAGGTGGAGAGCAAGGAGAGTCTTTCCAGAGTGTATTGCCACGTCTATGCAGTAAGTGGATCCAGAACACCAAGCTGGACTATTTTCAGTGGGGGCTTTTATCTAAAGATGGCCTCAAGACTATCCTTACATTTTTGTTAGACTACTGACTATCATAAGATTATAACTTTTGACTACTACAAGCCTGGCTTGTAAATATAGATTGAAAGGCTGAAAGGATATAGAGGCCCTCTCTAACCTTCATCATATGTAGTTGGTCAGAGGAAAGAGATCTGTTAAGGATATGAGCCTCTGCTCTCCTCTGCAGAAACAGAGCTTCTGGTTTCCCTGATCAAGGCTTAGGTTACTTGGGGGCTGACCAAGCAAGTCTTGTACACCTTATGATCATGCCTAGAAGGAAATAAGAGAGATGCACTCCTGTGAGTTACTGTGCATTTGCTGCCAGCCATTACCAGGTAGTTGCTATTTCATTTCTATGAAATATCATAACTATGTAAATAACTCAAGTAATAATTGTAAATGGATGACTGTGCTAAGAGAGGTGGGGGCAGGAGCCACAACTGCGCAGCTGCTATGGCTGTGAAAATTCAACCTGAAGCAGCCTAAACATTGATTTTACAGTGTACACCACTGATTACTTAATTACATCTAAAATATAAGTCAGAGTCACTAAAACCCCCAGGGAGTAAATTACAAACAGCTATTAAGCAATATGCATGCATATACCGTACTCCAGCTTTAAAAAATTATTGTTTTCCAATGGGTATGAAGGATTTCTCTATTTCTGTTCTGCAAAACATCATTATGTTACACATAGGTAAACATTTCTAAGCAATATCAGATGTGCATGGGAGCATCCATCTTCAGCCTTTCACTGTGGACTCTCACTAAAGGTTCTTATCTTTATGTATATTTGAACAAGAAGATCTACATATGCTTGATCTCGGTATGAACCTCTGTATGACCTGATATTGTTGCCATGGCCACCAATTAGACCAGCCTTGTTGACTGCAGAACAACAGTCAAAGCATCTTTATTAAGTTCTGAAAAAGAATGTCATATTTTATGAACACACTACAACAGCTTATCCTTGTGGTGGTGTTTGTTTCTTTTATTAATTCTATGTTTAAGCATTTACCTTAAAAGATGGAAAATGAGGAAGCAATGAAGGTTTACTTTTTTTAAACTTCTTTTAATATTTGCTTTCATTTTCCAGGTTTTCTCCTCTAGGAATATACAAGACAGGCAAAGATTGTGGTAGCATCTTTGCTTCATGAGAACACTGAGATACGCATAAAATCTTTCCTTCACTTGCTCCTTTGGAGGATCCTTTCAACGTTTTCCCAAATGCAGGTTTTTTTAAAAATATTACCCATTCTGGTTTGTGAACAAACTAGTAGAGAGTTGCCTCAAAAGCTCACATGGCAAACATTTGTTAAACTACGTTTGCCCAGCAGCATGTGCAAAGGTGCCAGATACTGCCACATGTACAGGAAAGAGTTCAGTGCCACCAATACCACATTTTGTTAATGCCTACCTGGAAAGAAAAGGCAACCAAGGTGTAATATACTCAGTTTACGTCGCAACAAATGGAGGTTGAAGGATAGCAGAGTTCCACGAGTAAATCTTTTATTTTCCCAGTCTTCCTCTCTAGAAAATAATTTTCTTAGTATTGTTTTCATAAAAGCTTTCAAATGCCTTAAAATAATGCAGAGAAATTGGCTTTTATTTTGAACAGGATTTCTCAATATGTGCTGCATCTCTTGGTGTATCTATTATATTAACTCGAGCCTTAATGACACAATGGTTAAAAACAGAGTACAGATGTGTATAAATGAAAAATGTAATAGATTTCCCTCTTAACGTAATAGAATTGGCACGAGGTATTGGAAACAGGAGTGAAAGTAGTCACTCAAGCATTGTGTTTGCATGTTATTTAAATAGAAGTGGTTGAGGTATAAGTACCTCTAAGTACACCTGAAAGAGATGGTGCCTTGTAATCATTGTTTCAGCAATTGACAGTTGTTTACACAACAGCAGCACATTCTCTACTGATTTGAATAATAAACACGTTTAAACACCAGCTGGATAATAGAAGGATAATTGAAACATAGTTTAAAGCTCTGATTTACAGGCATTGTGGCAACACTTTTATTTGTGGTACAATGCTATACTTCTGTTCAGCCTCTTGAAAAAATTAAATAGGCATTGTTTCAAGCAACTTTGGGATGTATTTAACTAGATTAATCTATCGTGGGTTTTTATGTCCACACAGACAGACGGATGGACAGATAGAACAAAGAACACACCACCAAAGCTTCAAAGAGGCTCATGCTGGTGACCACGTGCTGCTTGAGCTGCTGAGTTTCATTGTGTGTTGGCTGGGCCCTTTCCTTGTGCAGTGGGAACTGTAGGCAATACAAAGATTTGAGATGTTGCCCGGATCTCCTGCTTTCTAGTCTGCACTAGATTCTCAGCTCCTCAGAGTTGACTGTTCAGGCCATTTTTCTACAAAGACAACTCAAAGAAAAGCTGAGACAATCCTACATACTGAAAATGTACCTTTGTCCTCTTCATTTTCTTAAAAATCTGCCTACAAACATTTTAATGGAAAATCTACCAGATGAGAAGCCTAAATGTGTGGCTGTCGATTGTCATTGGACCATTTACTCTAAATTCCCTACCATGAGATAACCTGACGCAGCCTAGCTTTCATTTTTCATCCTGTTCCTGATCTCTTACGGTAGTTTTGAATCACAGTTGATTCACTGACACATATGAAGGTATGGACATCTTCCACACATGCACTTAGGTCCAGTTTTCTGCACTGTCTGACATTTTATTCAAGCTGGGGACTGCTTGATCCCAACTTGTACAAAATCTACTACTTATGCAAAAAGACTGCTGATATAATGACTGGCTTCTCCTATAAACATCCCTGTCCCCTCCTGCTGACTGACACCTAAGATAAAGGCTTTCAAGAACCATCTCAGCTCAGACCCTTGCTGACAGAAGCTCAAAAGGCAGCCTTTACAATAATACCTTTTCTAACCTTATATTAGAATCACAGAATCATTAGGGATTGGAAGGGACCTTGAAAGATCATCTAGTCCAATCCCCCTGACACAGCACGATCACCTACACCAAGTCGCACAGGAACACATCCAGGTGGGTCTTGAACATCTCCAGTGATGGAGACTCCACAACCACCCTGGGCAGCCCCTTCCAGTGCTCCGTCACTCTCACGGTGAAGAAGTTCCTTCTCAGGTTGATGTGGAACCTTCTATGTTCCAGCTTACAACCATTGCCCCTCGTCCTATCACTACATGACACTGAGAAGAGCCCAGCTCCATCCTCCTGACACCCAACCCTCAAATATTTGTAGACATTAATGACGTCACCCCCCAGTCTCCTCTTTTCCAAGCTAAAGAGACCCAGCTCCCTCAGCCTCTCCTCATAACGGAGGTGCTTCCCTTCCTTCATCATCTTCGTTGCCCTACTCTGGACTCCCTCCNTTCACCTTACTTGGCATTGTTTAGCTTTTCTCCCTATCTTCAAGGACGATTCTCTCAGGCCTTTGGAATCCGAGGGCCCCTGTATCTTCACCTCCTGCACCTGTGGAACCCAAGGGACCGCAAAACAGCTCCTGCTGGATATGTGGAGCTGCAGGACCTGCATACGCCCTGCTGCCGTCGCCGCCATCTTAAGAGCAGCTAGTTTAGCAACTACAACAGGTCCCTTTCTCCTACACTGCTCTTCAGCAGTTCTCTCCCCAGCCCTGGTACCTTGGGTTGTTCTTGCCCAGATGCAAGACTCTACACTTACCCTTGTTATACTTCATTACATTTCTCTCTGCTCAGCTCTCCAGCCTATCCAGGTCTCGCTGAATGGCAACACAGTCTGCAGGGGTTTTGGCGACACCACCCAGCTTTGTGTCATCAGCAAACTTGCTGACAGTGCACGCCAATCCCTCATCCAAGTCATCAATGAATAGATTGAACCGGACTGGTCCCAGCACCAACCCCTGAGGCACTCCGCTAGATACAGGTGTCCAACTAGACTCTGCCCACTGACCACTAATCTCTAGCTTCTACCCTGTAGCCAGTTCACGATCCACCTCACTACCCGAAAATCTAGACCACGCTGCCTCAGTTTGGCTGCAAGGATGCCATGTGAGACTGTGTCAAATGCCTTACTCAAGTCAAGATAGATAACACCCACTGCTCTGCCATCATCTATCCACCTGGTTATGAACCCATAAAAGGCTATCAGGTTGGTCAAGCATGACTTTCCCTTTGTGAAGCCATGCTGACTGTCCCTAATGACCCTCCTGTCCTTGATGTGCCTGGAGAGAGCCTCTAGAACAATTTATTCCATCATCTTTCCTGGGATGGAGGGTGAGGCTGACTGGACTGTAGTTACCTGGGTCTTCCTTCTTTCTTTTTTCAATATTGGGGTAACATTTGCTATCCTCCAATCTCTAGGCACCTCTCCTATTCCCCATGACTTAGCAAAGTTGATTGAGAGTGGCTTAACAATGACTTCCGCTGTCTCCCTTAGTACACGCAGGTGCAACCCATCTGGGCCCAGGGAATTACATACATCTAGTTTGCTCAATTTATCCCTAATCCAGTCCTCATCAACCAAGGCAGGCTCCTCTCTTGCCTAGATTTCTTCTGGAGTCTCAGCAGTCTGGGGTTTGATATTGAGACAGCCCCCAGAAGTATAGACGGAGGCAAGGATGGTGTTGAGTATCTGCTTTCTCTGTATCCCCTGTCTCCAGGGCACCCACCTCTTTCAGCAGGGGCCCTACGTTGCCTCCAGTTTTAGTTTTACCTGCAATGTATTTGAAGAAGCCCTTTTAGTTGCCCTTGACCTCTCTTGCAAGGTTTAATTCCAAGGAGGCCTTGGCTTTTCTAGTTGCATCCCTACATTCTCTCACCAGAGCCTTATAATCACCCCAGGTTTAAAGTCCTCTGAATGAGTCCTGCCAACTCCTGCCCTGGAAATGTTTTTCCCCTCTGAGATAAACCCCTCCCACATGTACCTGTAAAGTCTAGCACCTCATAAAACAGTATTATGAAAGAACCCAAAGCCCTGCCTGTAACACCAGTCTCATAGCCAGGCATTAATGAACTGAGTCCTTCTCTTCCAGCCTGTGTCCTCACCCCAAAATGGAAGTAATGAAGAGAATATAATTTGTGCCCCACAGTCTTCCACCAAACGTCCTAATGCCTTAAGGTCTTTCTTTATCCCCCTGAGGCTTCCTACCCATCTGTCTGGGTGATCAGCAGTGGGTTATACTCAGCTGATCTCACCAGGTTAGGGAGCAATCTAGTGATATCTCTGATTCAGGCTCCAGGTGAACTGCAGACTTCCCTATGATGAGGGTCAGCTCTGCATATTGGGCCCTCAGTCCCTTTCAGGAGTGAGTCTCCCATAACCAGGACCCTTCTCTTCTTTGTGGAAGAGGTCATCATATTACTGGAAGACTTCCTGGATTTATGTGACCTTGCCCGGACCTCCAGTGTGGGTTCTCTATACCCTTATTAGATTGGCTGTCTTCCAATAGAGGCTTATATCTATTACTCAGTGGCAACTGGGGAGGTAAGCCAGTCAAGGTTGGTACCTGCCTGCTGCCATGGCCCTGCACTTGGCTCCGCTCACCCATTCTACTTGGGCTTCTGTCCTCTACCTGAGAACTATAGGATACAGGCACCCTCTTAATCTGGCTCTTATTTAGCCATTGTCCAGACTGCTGAGCCTGTCTCCACCATTCTACCTCTATTTCAGCCTCACTAATTCTTCTGAGCCTTTCTAGTTCAGCTTGCAGCCTTTCAACCTTATCCTGCAACTGTGCCACCCAGTCAAGCAGATAATCTACCTGTTCACACCGTACAAAACCTGGAATATGTAAAAAACTGCTATGTTCTTGGCAGCCTGTTACCTGCACAGCCTCATCTTGTTGGGGAACTTCTGTTTGGGTTCCCACATACATGTGCAGTGGTGACCAAAGCCTGGTCCTCCTCTGCTGCCGCATTTGTACCATTATTTTTCCCTTCCTGATGGCTGAAGCCAAGTCAACTTTTAGGGAAGATGACTGACATTTGCATTAGAAACTTGCTTTCATTGTACTTACAACAACATTACCAAATTTTGTAAAAATCAGCATGAGATTTTCTATGTGCAAAATTACTTCTAAAATTTACTATTTATACTTCAGTGGTTTTAATTTTTCTACAGTACTTAAGAGAGCAGCTCTCCAGAGCCACTCCTTTTTAAGGGGCCTGTTCTTTTCTTTTCTGTCAGTTCTCCACTGATTTTACCTAGTTGTTGACTGAAAAACCAGGGCAGGGAGTGGACAGCATGCCTGTATGTTCACGTCAACCTGTACTGCTAAACAGATGCTGTTGCCATTCATTCCAGATGGAGCTTGTTCAGGGTGTGTGACTTCATTCCTGGATATCCTGACTTGTATCTCTTATTAACTCACAGAAAGCTCAGAAACTTGAGCTCTTCCAGGGCAGTCCAATGATTTCCCTATGTATCTTCAGTTTCATGGCATTAACATTTTAAAGAGATGGAAAACAAAGCATGAAAAATCGTTTTTCATAATAAATCCTGAAAGTTAAAGCAGTGGGAATGATTTTCTTTAATAGTATTGGTATGCCTAGAGCTGAGCTTCTGCTGCTGTAGAAGGTAAAAACATGGACTAACAAATAAACCACAAACACACTTAAACCTGACCAAAAAAAAAATAATCACAAAACACTCTGACCCGGGTTATACAAACCTACTCACTTATTCACTTTGGGGTTTCTCATGTGTGTAGTATGTCTGTACATGTGACCAGATATTGCCTTGAAATAGTCTTAGCTACAGTATGCACAAACAACTACGCTCCAGCAAACTTGACATGGATCAGTCTGAAAACAAGTAGGATCCAGATGTAAAAAGGAAGAACAGAACAGGACATGTCCACACACACCTTTCAGTTAATAAAAATACAGTATCTGGCTGCAGCTGGAACTTTTATTATATTAATGAAGAGACACTAATCTCCATGATAAGGAGCACAGTTCTGTGCAGTGTTCCTAAATACTATGTATGACATGCATTTTATTTCTGTAAAAAAGGAATAATCACTACAGGCTAGTCCTATCACCAGAAGACAGATGAATAGTCTGAGATAGTCTTGGAAGAGACATAAAAGAAGAAACGTAGGAAGAGGCACAACAGCAGAGTGCAACTCAGACTTAGGGAGGCCTTTATCTGAGGAACTAACAAACAGAAGCTGCACTTGATAACAACGTACAGCTGGATAAGATGCATGGAAAAAATCACCATGAGCTTCCACAAGATATGATGGGCAGACAATGGTGAGTTGTGGCTGCAAGACAGTGTTAAGCAGTTTGAGTAAGATGAATGTGTCATGGTTCCTGGGCCAGATTCTGCCTCCTCTGTGCTGGGTTTCAGTTGTACCCTACAAAACCAGGGGGGGTTTACTCCAAAAAAGAAGCATTGCCAGGTGGCCCAGTGCCAGGGTGATTCACTCTGCACTACCCATTCCTTACAGGAAGACAGAAGTTCCTAAATAGGAACCCCAGAGAAGAGGTCTCACTTGACTAGTCCTGTTTGCGATTTTGCTCTCCAGGTGCCTAGGGAAACTGGGGCAGATCCTTCCGTTCCTCTCACCAGCAGAACTTGTGTATATTCCTAAACCTGGGCTAAAGAGATCTTCAGTCCAACTCAGTATAGCACTTGCAACCTTTTAATATCAGCCTATTTATGTTTCTTAAAACTGCATCCTCAGATGTTTATTAATGTAGAGAGAATCATCACGCTGAATGAGTAGGAAAGGAGAACCTCATTATTACCTGATCTTGGTTGTGGAGTCTCCTTCACTGGAGATGTTTAAAGCCTGCCTGGATGTGTTCCTGTGTGACTTGGTCTAGGTGATCCTGCTGTTGCAGGGGGATTGGACTAAATGATCATTCGAAGTCCCTTCCAATCTCTAATGATTCTATGATCTTCTTTAACAAATTCATGATCTTATTTTAAATACATTTTTTCCAGACAAACAATTTGAGTCAATGCATCTTGTTTTTAAGAGTGTTTCAAGAGATATTAGCAATTGAAGGAAGATGACATTTCTTTATCAGCTATAATATGTGTAGTGTGACATTCAAACACAACAAGTGCTACTCAATAGCTTGTAAGTCACAGAAAGTGAATGAAAGCACTTAACCCTTTTGTCAAAAAGGGGAAAAAATAAAGTGGAGAATCCTCAACAGAAAGACCTACTTTGACTTAAAATAGACGGCAAAGCAGCATTAAAAATTTATAAGCACTATGTTCATATAATAAGATTCTGGAAAATACAAAGTCCAGCTAGGAAGAAGTGTTCCCATTAATGTATGGTTTGTTACATCAAGGACAGTAAATGAAGCTGCCTTTCATATACCAGATTGATCTATCTAAATTGGGGCAAGATGTGCCACCCAACGCATTCTCATCATGTGTTACACAAGATCAAATGTTAACAAATAGAGAAGAACAATTAATAAACAATAACTTCCCCTTCCACCAGTAGCTGTTTAGCTCACACATACTATTTGTGTGATACTCAGCTCAAATGACTGCTCTAGTAAACAAGTTGTGCATTTAAAGCTATAGACCTCCAGAGAAGCCAAAAAAAAGAGACTTTTAGTTTTTAAGAAATGATTGGGTTGAAAAACTATTCCCACACAACTATTATAAAGCAACAGCAGCTACTCCGTGAGTTCGTGCTCCTATCATCTACAAATGAAAGCCAAGCAAAGTCAACTGAGGAACAAAGCACATCATGTAACATGAGCATAAACAACTGGATGAAATGGTGGATTCATCTTTTACATCACCCAAATGAAAACAAGATGCTTTTCTGAATGATATATTCTAGCCAAACACCAATTTGTATGGCTCCATAAAGAAGCAACTGGATGAAGTCAAAGTTTCCTCTAATATTATAAGGCACTATTTTTCGTCAGCATTCAATAACGTGTTCAGGGATTTGCTCACAAAACTGTGGCCATATTGGCACTACAAAAGGCATCTCAAAGGATATTCATCTTTTCCTGAACTGGCCACCTGGGCATCTCTGCTTAAAGCTGTTTGGGATGTACAGAAGACATAGGCCAGCATGGAGAACCTAGGTACACTCCAAACAATCTCACTTACTCAGAATGGTAATGGTGCCTACTTGTTGCCAAATACTCTGGCGCTTACAGCATTTATCCAAGTGTGAAATCAAATTACCGCACCTCACTTTAGCGTAAGGCTTTTGAACTCCAAATCTCATGAGAGGGCAGAGACTGTGAAGCTAATAGAAGATTTTGTAACAGCTGTGTAGCCAGGAATGGAAGAATCTCAGGGCAAGAAATACTCATGTAGTGGTTAAGCTAGACAACCAGGAGAGGAATGGCTTAGGGCTCTCACCCTTTCCTTCTGAAGAGTTTCTGGATTCAAGTCAATAACTGGCTACCATAAATCAGTCTCATCCCCACAGCAGTGACCTTACCTTGACACCACAATGTCTGACTCTATGTTTCTTCAGTTCTCAGTTGACTGGCAGTCTTATTCCAACAAGAGAGATTTGAAAATCTCACAGCTTCCTGCTTGTACATATGAGCGTATACATATGGGGTGTGAAAAGACGTGACCCCAAATATGGGGTGTGAAAAGACGTGACCCCAAATCCTACCTGACATGAGTAGACTGGTACCTGTCCTTCCTCTTCATGTGCAAGTGTCACGATCATTCGGTTTTTGTGACACTTACTTCTTGACCCTAAAAAGAAAGAGTTCTCTATCTGCAAAAAGACTCTGAATTCCTCATTTAGAGAGGTACCTGCCTGTGGTTCTGACAAATCACCTCATCTGCAATTCTACCAGCTGGTAGAGGTGCCTCAGAAGTTTAGTTTGCAGGTGATTCCTTGTCTAGAAACCTAGCTTGGTCTCCTTTACTGAACTCAGCTCTGCCATCACTCCTGACACTGATGACTTTACTCTTTGAGGCTGCACATAGACATTTGAGGATCTACACAATTTTTTTTGAAAGAGACCTCTAATTCAATGAAGATTCCAGTTGGTTGCTTCATGGGTAGAAATGCATCCTAAATTAATCAACCACTGTAAAAAAGTCTCAGGAACATTGTGTTAGCCAGTTTGGCCCCTTTATCATCCATTGGACACTTACAGAATTCTTCATAACCTCAAATAAAACACAAGATTTTGCCAAGCTGGATAAAATATGTCCTTGCAAGAGCATCGCCATGCCATTGTACCAGCTGCCTGAAAACAAAATGTAGGCTAGGTCAGGAGTAATGTGTTCCTAGAAAATGCACCCAGAAAGTCCGCAAGACTGTACAGACTCTCAAGCGTGCATTTAAGTGCTTCGCTGGGTTATGGCTTTAATTACATATTTCATAACTACAAAAGGATTCATTTAAAATATAGTTTAGAGCAGAAATGTTAAGTGTGCATTTTCTTTGCCCACAGCTAAAGGCACACAGGCTCTGTGGAAAGATGCATAAATTAATAGCTCAGAAAAAGATACAGAAAACATCTTCAGAAACAAGGCACCCACAGGTGAAATACTACAGAAAACAGATTTAAAGTACCTCGATTAATATTCACGGTGAGACCCATAGTGCTGTTAATTGTCACCGCTCCAAAGAAATTCCCAGAGCTCTGTTCTAGTTGGACAATGGTCTTGTCCATAGTAGAAGATATTTCCCTGTGTACTTTAGAGAAATGCATTGTGTATTTAAATAGAGATGTCTAAAAGGAATATTACAAAAAGATAAATAAGCTTTACATTCTGTCAGTCTCTCAGATAATATTTCTGATGATGTGCTGAGGAAATAAAAATGGAACATTGCTATTCCCAGAAATCATTTATCTGTTGAGCCAGAACCTACTTTCCAGGAGCCACTTTTGAGGATTCCTCATGTGGTTTCCCCTTGTTTATGCCACCAGTAGAAATTTAAGTTTCAAAAATCAACTGGAAAATTAATATAATCCCTGGTGTTTTCAAAAGCAGCACAAGCAACAAATGGAGCTGCGTTTACTGAGAGCTGGGGAGCACTGGGGGTAAAATGCTGTGGCTTGCCCAAGGCTAGCCTAGGCTAGGCCTATGGCAGAGGTCACAGTGTAAAACACCACCATGCTAGACCGTAGTTTTGTGTCATCCAAGTACAGGACTAAGGTTTCGTCTGGGTAAGCTGAAGAATGAGCTTGTTCACTTGACAACTTTGCAGACTCCCAAGTGATCATTATTAGTGTTTGTGTGCCTTCACACAGCCATTTCTAATCGAGCTGCACAAAGGGAGTATCCATTTCAAGAGCAAAGTGAAGGTAAACTGAGAGCATGAGTGAACTGTCAGAACATGTATGGCCATTAAGGAATAGAAAAATGTCTACATTCATTTTACATTAATGTAAAATAAAAATAAATATTTTATATTACTAAAAAGACACTAATGGGAAACACAGCTTTTGAAATGTTGAGACTCTGCATGTGCAGTTTCCATACTTGTATTTTAATTTTTTTATGCTGCTAGATATATACGCTTTTTCCCCCTGCAAAAACATATCTTGGACCTATTGTACCTATTAGGAAAAATGACAAATATTGCTATGGAAAATGGATGAGGGAGAAAGCAAAACCCTAAACCGAACATTTACACTTGAGTAAATCATAGAATAGAATCACAGAACCATCGAGGTTGGAATAAACCTTCAAGATCATCAAGTCCAAGAACTTTTCCGTAAAATTAAACTTTCACATGAATCGTTCCTTTAAAGTAAAATATACCCAACATTGTTAGTTTTGGAATCTGCACTCCATGCTGTTTCATTCTTCAGATGCTATTTCCAGATATTGTTGTAACTGGTGCCTTCTGTCAGTGTTACAAGTACAGCCAATTTGAGTGGCATGTAACATTTTTATAAGTCTTGCAAAGACTTAATGAATTTTGCAAATATTTAGAAAGAGAATTAATGTAATATATGTAAAGATCTGCACATATTTGATAATCTTGAACCATTATAATAAATCCTGTCCAGCTTTAATAAATATTGGATTAGGGTTAAACGAATTACAAACAATTCATTAATAATGAAAATATTTAATGTGGAGTGTATATACAGTACTTTTAAAATATTGATTTTTAAAATCAGAAGAATAGTGCAAGCAAGCTGCTGCTTTTAAAACTCCGTTATCCAGGAAAATCTACACACAACCTACACGTGAGCAATGTGACTACTTCTACCATACTACTAAACCACATTTTTGCTAAAACCTCATTAGAGTCACAATTGCACTATAAGAACGTAAAATCAATATTATCACAATTTGGGTGGAGATAGGACAATCCAGGGAGAAAAATAAAACAACAGAATCTCTTACTAAATGTGCAAATGTATGAAGGAGCAGAAGAAAGTGCCACTAGAAGCATGTTCTTAAAGCTACCGCTGTTTACATGTGTAGCCACTTCTCAAGGGCAACACACCTGACATTCATTTGTAGTGAAGCATGAATGTAGATGACCGTGTGCAGGGCCATCCCGAGCTTGTCCCTAATGTTCACCCTGGAGTATGTGAGGTTGCCAATCAAATAAGGAAATGCTGTTGTTGGAAAAATTGGACCATTACGCTTCTCACATAAATGTACTAGTTTCAGCAAGACTTGAATTATGAAAAGACTTCTACACCTCCAGTGGAATGATTAGCTGTGGTAAGTGCACCATAAGTATGCCACAGTACCTTCCAGTTTTAAAATTAACCAAGTGAAATGTGCTAAAAAATGGTGAATTGAGAGTTTCAATAGGGATTTTTAAAATTAGATTCATCTAGATTAAAAAATTCTTGAATTTTCAAAAATTTCCTTTCTTATTCACAGGATGTTTAAAAACTATTTAAGTCCTCTTGCACAGCCCAGCCAAGGGTGTTTGATTATGGTCCTTAAGAAATAAAAATAAAGGAGAATCTGAGTGAAACCAGATAATTTAGGCAATAGGGAGTATAAGATGGTGACTGAAAAAGGAAGTAAAGTACAAAGTAAAGACCCAGAAAGGATGCAGGAAAAAAGCAACCCTCAAAGCAAAGTACAGGTCCAAAGCATTTGGATGTTAGGATATCTGGAACATGGTTTTGATGGGTGGACCACTAGATGGGTAAAGAACTGGCTTGATGGCTGCACCCAGAGACAGGTTGTTGGTAGATCCATGGACAGAGGCATTGAGTGCACCCTCAGCAAGTTTGCTGATGACACCAAGCTGTGTGGTGCTGTAGACACACTGGAGGGTAGGGATGCCATCCATCTTAAGAGGTCTCTTATTCACCCTTTTTGCCTAAGTAATGTATTTCCTGCAGTAATACTATCCTTGCTCTGAGATGCATGCCTGCTGCAGAAAGGAGAGAAATGATGAGCTTCATGTCAGAGCAGGACAGCTGCAGGGCAAAGTCCATGCTAGTCTTGCAATTTGATTTCCATTTTACACTTCCACAGATAATTTCAATGTGTTTGCAAACCAAAGGCTTTTTCTGTAAATATATCCTTTTCTGAAACACTAACAGGAGAAATGGTTTATCCTGTTAGCAGTGACTTAATTCCTAAAGATTCTCAGGAGGGAACCAGCGCATTCAATCACTGCTTCAGCTGCCCTTCACAGCAGAAGCTGTACTAAAGGTGGAGCGAGCAGCCTGGTGGCTCATTGGAACTAAGAAATAACTGTCTATTATTAAATAAGTACAGGCACCAAAATGAGGAAATCACAGTGATCATATAAGCAGAAAAGCAGGATACATTCTTCGCTGGGCTCTTCTAGTAACTAAACAATTAAATGATATCATGCATATAAAAGTTGGGTGGAACTACATACTCACCTTAATTAGGCAGAAAGATGGAGCAATACTGTTTCTGCCTATATAATTTCCCATTGGGTAATGTTCTTCTTTTTATGGCAGAACTAAACTATCTGAAACAGTCCATTATGAATCTTGTTTTATGAAAATAGGGGTTATTCTGAGGAATATACAGCAGAGTTAGTGAAGAAATGTCTATTAGAGAAATGAAGAGGAAGACTATTACTAATTTCAAAGTGCTGTAAATGAGTCCTTTATTGCCTGAGATTTGAAAGGCCACCAACCATAGCAGCACACTGCAGGCAGAGCTGACAAAGTTTGCAAAAATCTTACAATGCATTCCTCCTGCAATGATTTCTGTGGTTCTTCACGGGCTTCTTAGGCTTGGTGTTCTAAGGGAGTTGTTTCAGGCACTTAAGTCTGCAAGAAAACTATATTGATTTCAACAATTCCTCAGCAGACCTTTAGAAAGGAGTCTGTTGTTATACACAACGTGCAACAGCCCTTGTCCACCCTCAGCTGTGAAGTAGCAAGAGCTGCAGTTTAATGATCCTACTAATCTGAGCATCAACATCACTGTAGGGAGGGTCTTTCACAGAATCACCAAATTGCTTTGGTTGGAAGAGACCTTTTGAGATCATCAATCCCAGCCTTCAACCCAGCACTACCAGGTCATCATTGAACCATATCCCTAAGCACCAGGCCCTTCCATCATTACAGAAAAGTTTGTGCCTCATACAAACCTGCGCCTGGTAAAAACTTTCATGAGTAAATACTGAGAATGAGAGGAAGTCCTGAACAGATGCTTACAACCCATCAGCCACAACATCCATTCACCTCACCTTCCTTTAAATGCTTGGGCCCTTCCCATACAAATGAACTGGAATGGCACAACAGCATTTTTCATGGCAGTAACACAGTTAACTCTGTGATACACCTTGATCACCAGCAGGTATCAAACTTTGTCAGGAAAGGAGACATCCTCCAAACAGGAAGAGACACAGCACTGCTGAGAATCCCCCATCAAATACAATAGAACATGAAGGTATGGCTCAGTTTTTAGCTCTGGCATCCAATAACGAGTCAGAACCCTGAGGACATTGTCTTACTCAGAGATGTGAAATGCAAATGAACAGTAACATTGACAACTCAAGACCAGGCAGAAAACAAAGGACTTGAAAGCTATCTGGAAAGGTCTTGTGTGAACACACAGCTTTTTTCTTTTTTTAAATTTTTTTTTCTTTTTTTGCAGGGCAGAAACGTTCATTTATGTGAAGAAGTCAGATGGGTAATTTAACTCATCGCTGGAGTCCCCGAGAACATTTTAGCAGAAAGAAAACCTTGAGATGGTAGAATACAGAAACAGTTTAACAGTGAAAGTCACAGGGAGCTCAGAAAAACTGGTTCAGCATAAAAAGTTGTGTTGTGTGAAACAGATTTTTTTTTTTAAGGCAATAAAGTCTAGGTTACATCTTGCTGTCTGCTTCTAGTGCCCTGTCCTGAATTCTCTAGGAAAAGCCAGGGGAGCTGTTTCAGTGCCCCTTTGGGTCATGTGTTTGTATTCTTTTACAGTAGGACTAAATATCTGGAAAAAAATTAATATGATTCTTGGTTTATTAAGTCTAAGCACTATTCTTAGTGAGTAGACAAATATCAGCAAAAAGTCATGTAGATCAAGAAAGAAATATTTTGGTGATACCTGTTTGGTTCAGTCAGCAAGACCTTCAGGGATGTCACATACAAGAGGGATATGTGAGCATGCTGGCTGTCCACATCAGCCCTCACCATGTCTGTGCTGAACCTTCAGACCCAAGATGTGATCCAGTCTGATGGCAACGGTGACAATTCCTCTCCAGAGCCTGGTTGTGCAGAACAAATTTTGTCAGGGTACACACCAGCCCTCCCTGTTCCCACCAAGTGAAAAACCCAGGGCACGAAGGCAGCCATAGCACCACTGGCACCCACTGCATGTGGTCCATCACAGATCCATCTACCTACTGTCTAGGAGAGACCAAAAGTAGAAAGCAAGAGGATGAACAGCAGTCTCATGCTCAGTATGACACCTGCACTACTGAAACTCATGAGGAGGGTTTGCAACAGATCTAAAACAAGGCAGTTCTGGGCTGAACGTTTGTTACACAATGAAAAGTTGGGTCATGTTTACAAACCTTTCAGTGAAAGCGGGGACAAATTTCAGTGATCGAGTGTCAAGGCTGAATTTAATCTTCTCAAGATAGGGTACAGGGCAACTTGTGACTTCAGAAATAGAGGACAAACTCATAATGACGAGACAAAACTGCCTGATCGAAGGTGGAAGACATGAAAAAAAATGAATGCACTTCACATGATTCCACCCCTTGTGAGACCTAAGACTAATGAAAAAACCACAAAGTTTTTGTGAACCCAAATACAGGTGTGTATGAGGAACAATAGCTTCAAAGCCAAGGGAAGGATAACCAGTAGAAAATCTAGTGGAAGCAGTGGTTGAGAGAAGGATGTCAAAGAGCAGTGAACCAATAAACATGTGGGAAAGAAAGAGTGACAGCCCTTCCTGGACTACAAGCACTCTCCTCTTTTTTCCCACAGCAGCTGATATGTTTCCTGCTTTCTTGTCCTTGCTGTGTGTGCAGTCACATCTCTCAGGGGGAGTTTTCTTAGCTAGACCTCTCTAAGGTAAATTGGGTGGGGTGGTTCAAACAAAATGTCTCTTTGTTAAACATTGGAAGAACAAAAGAAAACATATAGTGGCCTCACGGCAGAGCTGACACTTCATCAGGGTAAAGCACCTGGTATTGGCTGCTGTGCAAACATACACACACTTCTTTATTCCAACAAGAGATCCCTTCTAGATTTTGCCTTTCTGCCTCTCGATTTCCACCCTCCTGAAATTCTCACAGCTCAAGCAGTGTTTGTCTAGTTTTCACCTGAAGCTTACCAATCTCTGCTATTTGCACAGTATCCAAACAAAGTTGGCTGACAAGTCAGATAGGTGAAGAACACTCGGCTGAATGCCTTGTCCCAAAACCAATTACCAAAAGTGTCTGACTGATACCCAATGACGAATTGCTCTCTCCCGGCTGCACTGATGTTGGAGGAAGTCTAGGCACTTGGCTGAAGTGGTCTGAACCTCTTTGTGAGGACCAGATACTTACCTGCCTAGTACTGCAAGGCAAAGTCAGAGTCTGAGTGGAGCAGCCTGAATCTAGCCCAGGAAAAATCAAAAAACTCTGTGCGTTCCCAGCTTTCTCTTAGGATCTGATACTCAGAAAAACATTGTTCTACACAAATGATACATCTGAATGATTTCATGTGCTCTGCCCACAGAACGTGCCTGTAAATCCCTTGAGAACTGCATGGGGAAAAGGACACACCATCTAGCAGATACATCAATACACACAAACGCATTTCATTCCTTCCCAAATAAAGCGCTCCGAATTTGTTAAGTATTTGCAGAGAAAATGAAAGGAGCCCCTGGCATCAAGAGTCCTTGGAGAATGGGCTATGCACCGGCTAAAGGCTCTGCTGATCACAGTTGGAAGGACAGCCTGACTTTATCAGGAAGATCAAGGAGAAGAAGAGATGGAATATGGGAAAGGTTGGAGGAAGATAAAAAGGAGGAATTTATCCACCAAGGTCAGCTAATTGGAGAGAAGTTTCTGCACTGGGGTGGCTGGAAGCAATATTAATCCAAGCCAAAACTTTACCCTTTGAAACCTTGTGCATTCCTCCTGTTAGGCTTTTTACATTGCCATAGAAAAGAAGGGTCTATTTTGGTACTGAATCATTCTGGGGCAGGTTTTCTCTCCATATGTTTGCATAAATCTACAGAGGGCAATGGAGTTACACCACTGCATGTTGGTGTGAGATCAGAGGCAAGCTCAGTATCTCTCACCTTGTCTGACAGACTCTTTGACCCATTTCACTCTTTTTTACTCTGTCAGCGTTCCAAGGTCAAAGACCATGCCCAAATCTAAAGCAGATCATAACTCAAATGCTGGATTTTAAAGACATAGGCTTTTTTTAAAATAGTGCATCATTTAAAATATCCCTTCCTTTGTATTAGCCTTACTGCTACCTCCAAATGATCTTGACTTGGGCTAGGAGACAGACATGTTTCCGGGAGGAGGGATCCCATTTCCTTCGCGCTAGTTTCCGTGGCATCATCACCATCATAATCATCTGTCTATTTCTGCCCTTGATCACATCCTCTGAAAAGCTGGCAGACATGAAACCTGAGCTGCCCATGGGCCTCCCCAACTCCGTAGCAGTAGGTATCCAAAATGGTTCAGATGATCTCTAATTTCTCTGTGGATCATATGTCTCCTTCAGAAAAAGGGTGGGGAGCAGATGTGCAAAGCAGAGAAACAGACTCAGATAATCATGTTTCTCTCTTACAGAAGGGGAGGGGTGAGTGTGTATGTTGGGGTGGGGAGGGAGAAAGAGAGAGCATATGCAGAAGAACAGCAGAAGCGTAAAACGCAGGCCAGACTGGATGCTTCAACTGCGTGCAAAAGTTTCCTAGTGAGAATATCTCCTTTTGGATGATTTAACGAATGTAAGCTAGATCAAGTCTCCATTATGCAAGAAATATGTTAGGTTTCTTCTCTAGCTATGCACAAATGGCTGTGAAAAGCTGGATACAGTCCCATCCTATAAACTAGAATCAGAAAAAAATTGAAAGATTTATAAATTGGAGATGCAATTCTTCAGCTACATTGGTTTAAAGATGGTGAAATGAATGACTAAAGCATTCACTCACAGTGTTTTATGAAGCAGATCTAATGTGCAGGTTTTGTGACCTGCAGTGACTTTAACTTCTCAGTAAATCAAAAAGCTTAACAAATATTAAGATGGCAAAGATTACCTGTGTGTGCCAGATTTTATCTTTTATCCGTTATCATTTAGGAAATGAAAAGCTTGAGTTGGAAATCAGACAGTCAGGCACGTGACTCAGGCGGTCTGGCAGCCCCGCAAGACAAGAACCTGCAGGAGACACAGAAACTACACATTCGCTGATTAGTTTTTAGTCCTTAAGAAATACCTCTTTTTTTGTTATTATTATTAACAACCAATGAGCTTTAGAATCAGAGCAAGTCCTTTCTAAATTCCACTGCAAGGAAAATTCATTATCAGAAGCTGGAGGAAGCAGCTGGATGTATAGCTGAGCTCCTGGTCAGGCTTGGGGGCAGCTCAAAACACAGGGGAGCTTTGGAGATGTTGAGATTTGGGGTACAGCATACCAGCACCCATTTGACAACACAGAGGTCAAAGAATTCTCCTTTTTCAGCCTTGGCCCAGGGCGGCAGGAAACTGGCTGCCAGATGGGATGTTGGCTAAAGCACAGGCTAGAGATCCACAGCATGCTGGGATACCTGCCATGGTTCAAGTAGAATATGCCCTTGATTTGGTAAGTCTGTCTTGCAGTTTCTTGCCGGGCACAGGACATATCTGCCCTGGAAGAGGTGCTGACTTGCTATGTCTGCAGCCTTCCAAATATGTCATGTGACTTCAGTGTGAAAAAAATACCCCCGTTCTGAACATTTTCCAAACCAAAGCCTTAGAGAGTCCACATGAGAATAGTATCTAATGCCTAGAACAGGTTGCTCAGGGAGATAGTGGATACCCCTCCCTGGAAGTGTTCAAGGCCAGATTGTATGTGGCTCTGGGCAACCTGTTATAATGAGAGGCACCCCTGCCCATGGCAAAGGGTTGGAACTACGTGATCTCTGAGGTCTCTTCCAACCTAAACCATGGTATGATTCTAAGTTGGACTGTTCCAAAACATTTTTAAAAAATTTGATTTATTAAATTAACATCAGCTCTTCTGATGGGATACTGAGATGAAGTGGACAAGGCTTGCTTCAAGCAGAATAATGTAGACACAGAATAATATAGAAAGCAAACTGCAACAAGAACATGAGTCTTTCTAATGTCCAGCCACAAACCCAAACAAAATAACACCATCGCCTCTAAAAGCTTGTCACAAATGCACACCATTTTCCATCTTTTTCCATACAGAAATAAAGATAATCCCAAAGGTTAAACACTCTCCATAAGAAAATCAGACCTGTAACAACCACACAGAGGACACTGCAGGTTTGGTTTGAATATTCTGTCTTTGCTTCAAGAGGTCTTCCTTTCCTCCCTCCCCTGCAGCTCTGTATCTCAACTACCAAAAGAATTTATGGCCATCCTTTCCTCTTCCATCTCACACTAAACAAATATATTTTGAACAATGGATTGAAGCTCAAGAGGAAAGAGAATGGAAGGAGAGTTTCATGAAACAGAGGTTCCTTTTTTTCCTCAGAAGGTAAGGTCACAATTCAAAAAGGCATCAGTTTTATTCAGTTCTGAAGTGACACTATAGCTGCTTATTAGCAGGAAGATGTTGATTTAAAGCACAGAAAATAACACCTCATTTCTCCTTTCAGCTGATCAAAAAAAGAATAAGACAAGAAAAGCATTTGGTGTTGAAAGCTAGAAATGAGTGTACACTGTTATTTCTCATGTAACTGTCCCTCTGTCACAGCCTGAAAACAACCATCAGCCAGAAGATGACCAAGTACACAAATGCCATATCCCCGATGTGCACTGGCCAAAAAACAGAAAAAGAAAAACAAAAGAAAAACAGCCACAAAGCAACCTTGCAGCTGGGGTAAGTCAGCTTTGTTCCAACAGCATAAGCAGTTCATGTCAAGCAATATTTGTCCAAAGTGTAATGAAAAAATGCTACTATATCCAAAATAAATTACTACGTCATTTGCAGGTAAACAGATAAGTTAATATATTAATTAATAAAGGCCAGTAATTAACAACAGCAAAACAACCCAAATATTAAGACAATAAAACTGTAATACTATATGAGTAAACAGTTTTGCTAAAGATCTAAATACAAATTATTCTTCCATTCCACCAGATCCAAGCTAAAACTATAGTGGAAACTCAGCATTATTGATTGATATTTGTCCTGAAAGTCAGGCCACCTCCTCTGGAAAAGATGGAAACACAGGTCTCGAGGACCACACAGACAGACATCTTTAAATAAAATCTTTTCATGTGGTACATAATAGACACATTTTATAAAATTAATAAATTAATCATAATATGTTTATGGATCCCTTGCATCTGCCTTCTATTCTTAAACTTCTGGACTTAACATTAAAAGAAGTCATGAGCTGATGTCCCTGTGTTGCAGCGTGAACAGAATAAACTATGTCAACAACTAGCAAAGGGCTAAAAGGTAACTGAACAATCTGCTCCGAGCAAGGGGTGCTGCATATCTCTTTCTGCCAAAAGCAGATTGCGACTCAGCAAGTCAGTTTTCTACCCTGCTCTCTTTGACTTTGGGAAGTTATTTCACTGTATCTCACAGCATGCTGTCACCCCTGCCACATGCCCAGACTGACATCTATGGCCAAAGGAAGGTGTCTGGGGATGAGGACAGCTTGCTTTCTATGTTCCCCCTGCATTGGCCCCACTCCTACCTTGATTGCTTTTTTCACCAAAAACATGGCATCTGTATTAAACAAAGTCTGACTAGAGGAATCAACTGTCTTAGTTCACTTACCAGCTCTGGACTCCAAAGGAAAGGTCCTGGTAACTAAAGATTAGAACACACCCCAAAATACCAATAAAACCACAATTCCCTGTCAAAAATCCAACAAAATCCCTGCAGCACACAGTCTTGTCACCACTGTCCACCTATCTTTAAGGCCTGAAATTACATGCAAAGGTAGACTTGCTATTAAGACACCAGGATTAATTTGTGAACAGAGCAGGATGGGATGAAATTCTTTGTTTCACCAGGGTGTGGGACATTATTTCTTACAACACAGAGCTGTTTGCATCAGCACACACATCTGTGCCATTGTTTTCATCATCTTGGTTGACACTGTCAAAGAAAGGACACCATCAATGTTGCTCACTGCTCCCACTCATTAGCAGAACCAGTTTCAGATGGCTTTTGCTTACCTGCTGCTGACCTTGTAGACGCTCATGGATGAACCAGAAGCTGTGGCAGGAAAGCTGAGAACCTGCAGAAACAGAGGCAAAGAAGACACATTGTGCATATATAAATAAAGCAGGAATCTTTCATATTCTGCGTGGACTTGTCTGAGCAAAGAGCACAGTGTGTCCATGAAGACTTTTACACAAACTATATGCAGCAGCACTGTGTTTTTGCTAGCTGTAAGGTAAGACACTTTAAATACGAAAGTCCCACTATTAAATGGTCTTTAATAACCAAATACATTGCTATTTCTTTAGCTTTTGTTATGATTTAATTTATCATTTATTCATTTTTCTGTTTTTTGAGTTATTAATGACATGAATAGCTGGCATCCCGTAGGCCTGCTCCCTTTTGAATTCTTGCCAGCAGAATAACATCACAGCATTTTGCAGTAATGCTGTTCAGGCTGTTAGAGATAGACAATGTCAAGTACCTTCTATAAGCAATTCTAATATTTCTTTTACTCTCCATTGTTTGTAATATCCCTTGAGAACCTTGAAAGTAACATTATTTCCTTAACAAGTTTGGCCTTTCTTCCTTCTACGTAGCAAATAATTTTCTTTAGCATTATTACTTGATGTTAAGGAATAAGAGCAACTGCCACAAAATATTGCTGCTTTTATATGTCTGGCCTAGGAAAAAGACTCTAGAAATAAATAAACATATATCTTGTTTTCCTCCTAATGTGTTGACACTGCAAAGGAGAACAATGGAGAACATTTCCCCAGATACTGAGTTGTTTACACCTAAGTTAAACTTCTATTATACTTGAGCAATCCCTTAATACTTTGATCCTCCAGCCACAAAAATGTGCCTGTGATGACAATCTCATCCCACATCACAGTTATTTAAAATAAGAGGAACATTTGCTGTAAAGTCTTACAGAAACCTCTTTAATTTTTGAGAAAGGCAGGTCCCAGCAGACAATCTCACATGCTGGAGTCCAACATGCAAGATGAAATCTGGGGCATTCTAGAGAGGCATCATTTAAGTTGATCAAGTGGATCAAGTTAGGTGGACTCCTAGCCTTCATGGCAAAGCTCAGTGCCTTTGCTTCACTTTATTCAGCAGTTTTTGCTGTTTTGTATTTTTCCAAAACATACAGATTTTTCACTTGGAAATTTCTTTTTAGCTGCTAAATGTCCTTTAGTTTTTTAGTGCCAGGGTTTACCTTCGTCAGAGTGGAACAAGACATATGAAAGTCTTTACTCAAAACCCTTAGTACATGGCACATGGGGTTTAAAATTTTTCCACCGGGCTGCATGGGCTTAAACTCTAGTCATTAGGCCCAAGAGATAACATGGAGTTGTATGTCACAGAGATTCAGCTTCCAGCATACCAGCCCTTCCCTTCGGTGTAAACCTATTTGCAAAGCATTTAGAGGACTTGAATCTCTTGAGTTCCCTCTTATCTGTTCATTCTTTCACCTTGTAGCCTGCCAAAGAGAAATTCTTTCTAGGCTTTCTCCTCTGCAATGGAAGTTGCAAACTACGCAAATGTAGCTAAAGAAACTGAGGTGTTGGAGCAGGTCCAAAGAGCAACAAGGTTGGTGAAGGGTCTGGAGAAAAAAAACCTTATGAGGAGTGGCTAAAGTAGTTGGGGCTGGTGAGTCTGAAGAAAAAAGGGCTCAGAGGAAACGTTATTACTACTGTCTGCAACAACTCAAAAGGAGGTTGGAGAGAGGTGGGGGCTGGTCTTTTCTTACAAGTAACAAGTGATAGAGCAAGAGCAAATGACCTCAAGTTGCACCACGGGAAATTTATGTTGGACATTAGGTAAAACTTCTTCATGGGAAGGGTCATCAGGCCTTGGAACAGGTTGCCCAGGGAGGGTGTTGAATTGCCATCCCTGGACATGTTTAAAAGTCATGCAGATCTAAAGCTTAAGGACATGGTTAGGCGGTGGGCTTGGGACAGTGGGGTTGATGGTAGGACTCAATGTTCTTAAAGATCTGTTCCACCCTAAATGATTCTATACTTCTACAGACATAGGAATTTACTTGGGACAGCACATCCACATACATGCACGTCCGGACAATATCTTTTTAGCACACTGTAATTTTTTCAAGACTTGTGAATATCTAAGAACTAGAGGCTGGAAGCTGCCAGTTCTTCTTTCTTTCAAGGTTATGTCAGGAAAGGGGAGGAAAAGGCTGAGCTGAAGTGTTTATGGGAGGTAACACATGTAATTGAATCTCAGCAGAATGCACACAAACTGTTCTGGACACTCTTTGCACAGGCAGAGGGACAACAAAGAACAGAACACCCTGTTCGCGTTTCACAGACCTTTATTGGTTTGTTTCCAATTCTGCTTTCTAAAGAAAGGATGGGGCCGGGGAGGGGTAAGTAACTCATCTGACAGGCCAGAGCAGGCACAATGGCAACATAATTATAAAACTCTTCTAGGCACTTATATATTAATTCATGGTCTAATGTGGTGTCAAGCTGAGGCGAATGAAGGTTAACAGATTCTATTAGTCCAAATTGTCACAGGAATTTTATAGAATCATTTAGGTTGGAAAGTACCTTTAAGATCATTGAGACCAACCCAGCACTGCCAAGTCACCATAAATACTCAGCAGCACATCTACTCATCTTTTAAATATCTTTGGGAATGGGGACTCAGCCAGGGCTGAACAACTGTTTTGGTAAAGAAATTTTTCTTAATGTCCAAAGTAAACTTTTCATTGTGCAACCTGAGACCATTTGCTTTTGTCCTATTGCTTGTCACTTGTGAGACCTCACTACAACCTCCTTTCAGGTAGTTGTAGACCAAATAAGGTATTCCCTGAGCCTTCTTTAGTCCAGTTCTCTCAACCACTCCTCGTAGGACTTGTGCTGTAGACCCCTCACCAGATTTGTTGCCCTTCACTGGGCACAGTCCAGCACCTCAGTGTCTTCCTTGCAATAAGGATCTGTCAAGGATTGGGCAGGCCATTAGACAAATGACACATATTCTCTATCTCTTCTGAGTTTTAATTAAAATAATGAAACAAAGTATATCATCAATACAGAAACACACACAGGATGGCATTTAGGTGACTGTTATCACTGATGCTATTGGGCAGGCACTGGTCAGGTCCCCAGGATGGACTCAGTGGCAGATGGGAACTGGATTCAGGAATGCACAGATTGGGATCAAAGAAAGAATGGACAGAGTCCTCCTCAGAATTGACCCTTGTCATCCCTCAAGTTTATAACCAATATGATGACACTGTGGAATAGGACACCTTGTTGGTCAGTACAGGGTTATCTGTCCTGTTGGCTCCTCCCCGCAGGAGCAGCCTCTAACTCACTACACCCCAACGTGGCACACAAAGTTAGCAGTGACCTTGGTCTACACAGGAGCATGTATAAGGAAGTGCCTTTCTGCATATCAACTCTTGGTGGTAACTGTAAACATCAAGTGCTATCACTTATAGAACTGTCTGCACAAACTGCAGAAAGTGTAGACACTAAGAAGAGATTGAGCTGAATAGTAAAATTACTGAACAGAATTAGTTCTGGTTTAGTTCAAACCAGGACAAGGGCCCAAAATTGAACACAGTAGTGAGGTATAGCCTCACCAGTTCTGAGTACAGGGGGATGATTACTTCCCTTCTCCTGCTAGGCGTATGGAATAATATGGTTCATTAAACACTGAATCTAATAATTATGTTCACCATAACAGAAATTCTTTATGTGAACATGATCTGAATAGCTGTGATTTATTACTTTGGACATATATTTAATTAGCAATTGATTTCAAGTGAGTCTCACTCTGAACAACAAGTTGTGTTATAAGATACGAACAGGAAGCAATATCCAAAATGTTACATTGAACAAGCAGGATGTTTTTTGGTATCCTCAATTCCTACCTCTACCCTTTGCTCTGTAAGAGCATCATTCCTGTCCAGGACATTTCCACACATACCCTAAAAAATGATGTGAGAACCTGCCTCCCACAAAATTCCAATAGTTAAAGATCTTTTCTAGAAAGTATTGTGGAGTAGAATTCAAGAGGGTTTCCCTAGGACAGAGAACAGTGTAGAACAGCTCAGGTACCATGAACAGGAAGTGGTGTAAGAAGCCCATGTTGAAGAGATGCCATAAAATACATCAGAAGATTACAAAAGGAAAGAAACTGCTAACTCATAGCCACAGAACACCAGCTCCAAACTCAGCATCCTGAGGTTCCTCTTCATGAAAACCCTGCTGCTGCCAGCAGCACTTCCCGCTCCCCATGGCTGCGCCCATGCTGCCCTACTGAGCTATCTTGATCCAGTAGCACCCTGCACATCATCACCCTTTGCTGTTACAGCAGGGCTACTTAAATTTTTTGTTACTCTGTTTTTCCCCCTCTGTACAACAGGGATAAAACTGCAGTCTTGGCAGAGATCTGAGAACCTTAATTCACTAATGTCTATAAACCCCTCTGAGGTTCTTATTCGGGAGGCACTGTAAAAACGCAAAGTATTATCACTGATTCAAACTGACCTTCCCCTTGCAATATCACCATTTGAGCTATAATTCCAAATCCTGACTCTAACCAAGTGCTACGCTGTGGGATTAACCACATTAATGCTTAAAGCTGTTGCGCTTTTTTTTCCCCCCAGTGTTCACAAGCTAATGCTTGTAGAGGTCTAATCTTGGACAATTCCTTAATGATGCAGATTTTCAGATGAAAATTATTGCTACATTTTCGTGACTTCTAAGAGATTTTAGTCTCACTGCACATAAAATGTCTTACTGTTATTTAACTATAAATAAATAACATTTTGTGGACAGCCCTTCCTAATTTGAGTGTATCTATCTGTTGTCTGCACACAAACTGTAAATCATTGTATTAAGAGTGATTACACACCCACTGACACAGAAAATTCATGATCGGGTTGTGAGACATAAGAGGTTTACCAGATTGAATGTGGCATGGCCACGTATTCTACAGAATTTATTATTATTTCTAATCAACCCTCCTCCCCTCAACCAAGATCCTTTAACTGTAGGACTCTTGCTATCCTTAAGAAGGACATTCCAAATGGATATGTTTTTAAAATACACTTATACAGCTATACACAGGAATGCTGTGGTCACGTTTTCAGAACAAGACTGTAAGTAGACAGTTGGGTTTTTATTGCTAGAACAAGTCTGCCTTTGCTTGAATGGGGTAAGGATCTAGTCTGAGCGTGCGGTGGACATTTTATGCCAGCAAAATACCTCAAATCACAGGATGCAAACAAAAGGTGGTATCAAACCCGCTTTTTCAGTTGTTTTGGTCCACAATATTGTTCTGCACATGCAGGACTCCCCTCACCCCTGCAATTCCAAGCTGCTGTGATTTAATTAGGTGTCCAGAGATTAGCATGGGAGGGGGAGGTCAGTAGTTGTAGCATTAAAGGAACAAATAGTCTTGAATCATGTTCACTTGTGAATCTTAATAAATAAGCAGACTAGACATCTCTGGTAAAGGACATAATGCTGATTTCAGCAGTGGCAAACATAGCTGAAGCAGGAGTTCCCCTGTCCTGTCCTTGCAGGAGCCAGGGTGCTGTGGCAGCAATGAAGTAGCTAACAGTAGGCAAAGCAGCCCCTTACATTAACTCTGCTATAGAAAAAGTCACTCCTGGGGAGGGGACAGCCACAGAAACCTCACTCTTTCCTTATGAATGGCCATGTGGAGGGCAGGTCTATGTCCATCCCTACATCCTGATGAAGTTGTGGTGTGAGCTGCTGTTTCGGACACCAGCCTGATTGGCTGCTGTAAGTGATCAATAGTCGCCTGTTCCTAAGTGCACAGAGCACTGCAGTGTGCAGCTCAGTGCACGGCCATCCTAGCCAAGAGACTATTCAATATTTAGGGGAAAAAAGACAACTTGTCCCCTGCACCACAAGCAGTGAGGTGATCTCTACAATGCATGCTTTGGGCAACCTGTAAGGGTGATTCAGAAATACCTGAAGAAGCAGAATTTTTTTCTCATGAGAATTATCTGTAAAGAGGCTGGTTTTTTCACTCACCTATTAAGCTCACTGGTTTTAGAACACATAGAAACTTGGCATTCCAAGGAATACCCAAAGGACAAAGACATCTACATATTTTGTCCCAGAATCTGTAACTACAAAAGTCTAACAAAGGGACAGACAGAGGATGAGCGAGATTAACAGGCCAAGTAGGTCAGGACCAATGTGATTCTCAGGCCAGCACAACACAGCACATTGAGAAAGCTTCCAAGAAGCGTAAACAGGAATGGATGTTTGAGACAATGAATGCCCTAATTGGATGCCCATTCTCACCGCTTCCCACAATTAAGGAGAATCATGGATAATTCTGCCAAGATATTGATGGACAATGTAAGCACTGGCTTGAAAATGTTTGCCATTTAATGAACCAAACCCTACCCAGTTGTGAATTACAAGCGATCCAAAAATAAATCCACCAGAAAATAGTCCAGTGATGGTTAAGTCAAAAAGTTACAAAATTAATCACTGAATCTTAAATAACTTCTCATCCAATACTACAACACAGAGATTTTTATTTCATGTATTGACTTCAGCAAGTTTTGTCAAATCTTGGAAGACTGGTTATATTCCAGATAGAATAAGCAGCTGCATTATCCCATTAAATAAAAAGGGGGGAAAAAGAGAGAGAGCCAACATTTGCTCAAATTGAAGAGGAGTAATTCCATTGACAGCCTCACAAATGACTTACAACACAAATACTGAGCCAACTCTAACCACAGTTCAGCCCTGAAGTGAGAGACATTTAACAAAGCTTCTGGACAGACCAATCTACAGTGACTAATACATACATTTCATAAAAGAGTAGCTGAAGTTCAGTTGGAAGAACAGTGAAAGATTAACATGGAAATGACATGTTATACATCTTTTAGACTCTTCATGCTTGTCCTGCTACACCATTACTATGAAAGTGAGAATTTAGTGGCTGCTTGTGTTGTACCAATGGCTTTGAGGACATGTTTACTTATTGCCCAGGCTGTTACTTTGAAACTGGTTTCTTCACAACTGCACTGGAACACCTAGAGCAAGTTGGTCACCTTAAAGATACCCAAGGACACCACCCCTGAGGAGACAAGGCTCCAGAATGCCTTATGTGCTTCATCTGCCCTTTGAGGGACAAAATCAGCCCAGGGCTCAGCATTGCAAATCTCATCATGATCTTGCAGAAGGAAATCTACAAGGGCAATGTGAGCACAACTCTAGGGTTTGCTACAACTAAGTTCTTTAGTGCCAAGACAAAGCTCAGAAACAAAGTAGATATAAGCCATACCTCTAGTAGAAAAAAACTTCACCAAGGTATAGTTATTTACATCAGCTGCGTGATGTGCTGGCTGTCAGCAGAAATAGGCATGCACTGAGAGATGCTCTTCCACTGGCATTACTTGGTATTCCAAGTGCTTGTTGAGAAGAACCCAAACATGTAGATGAAAGGAGACAACAGTTACCAGAGTCAAAATTGGCAGCAGATTGTTACTCAAAGATCTGCTGCTCTGATATCATTGCAAACCAGGTCGTATTGGGCTGTTCCCAGCACAGATTGGTTTTATGCTTGTTATGAGAAATCAAACTCCTTGCTTCATAAAGAGACAGGAAGACTGGCTCAGCAGCATCATTTACACTTGCCCTCAAATGTTTGCAGTTAGACTTTACGGAAAAATAAAAAGACATGTAAACACATGACAACGTCCACAGAGCCACACTGTCCCATTCCTCTGCAGAAGAAACACAGGCTCACAGTAATTTAACAGAATTATATGAAATACTGTTCTTTTCCATCTAACATAACTTTTCACTTCGAAAACTTGGGGCACCATACATCACAGTGAGGTTAAAATGGCAAGAAGCAGAACAGAGGGTTTGAGTTTTCCAACAGCCCATAGTAACACTCCCACACTTGGTCCTCCCCCTTGCTCTATTGCTTTGCCTGGTGTGCACATGGGAGCATTAAAGAAATACTGGCAATTCACAACTGCCCTGGCTCCTCAGAAACCTGACAAATCAGCAATGATGGGATTGTAGACTGCTGACAGCAGCAATGAGAGATGTATCGCACTGAGTACACTAGGGTGAGCAGATTCATGGGGTTAGAACTGACCAGAAATGTAAAGCAAGGACACAGTCACTGACTTACAAAGCACTTGCTTAAACAAGAACATCCGAGCTCTAATTAATGAGCAAACTAGAGGGGACTGGGCAAGAGAGAGTCTTCAAGGTGGGCCATTGGTTTGGTGCACCAGCAGGCCTGGCCAGCAGCACAGCAGTCAGAACAAATTGGAGATGACAAAGCTGGAGGACTCCCCAGCAACCACAGCTTAAGCCCATCTTTGCCCTGGGTGATGGAAGGAAGGAGATATCGAACCAAAACCACCAGAGCTGCAGCAGGCACAGGCTGCATAGTCTGTAAACAAAGAGGAGGACAAAATGATTTGCCTCACAAAAGATGCCACGAGGTATCCAAAAAAAGAAAAATAATTGGCTTGTACCTTTGCTGCCATCTGCCTTGGTGGAAGCACAGTCTTTTGAAATTATATTAGTCATATTTGAAACTACATGTCAAGTATTTCATATTAGTTATGTTATTGCTTAGTGTATCTGTGTACTTAAGACAGAACTGAACAGCAGCAAGCATCACAAACCCTAAAAAACTGTGTGGCTATTGCACTGTAGGATTTAAAAAACTTGAAATTGCTCAGAAACAACTTCTGGCAGGCATTTCATCCTCACTTTCCTCTGCTTGCCAGTATTCTCAGAGGTTCATGGATTGGGAGGGGTGAGGTGCTGCAGATTTGGTTAGTAGTTCACACAAATATTTCTTCCTGTACCCAGTGCATTCAGGTAGCCCACTAACTTCCCATGCCCCACTGTTCAGAGTACATACTGGTCTCCTAAAGTAGATTATGTCACTACTGGTCCAAACTGGATGATATACGACCCTACAAGACCAATTCAGGCACATTCTTAAGCCCAAGTCTAAACCAAGTACATTAATAGCCCCTTGAGCAAAAATGAAGCATTATTAGGCAGATTAGTAAGAGACAATCAGAAAAAAAACCAAATAAACCCTAGTAAATATTTCCAGGAAATAAAAATTTCTACGGATAACAAAGAATATACTCAGATTTTTAATTCAAATGAATATTTGCTTTTCTTCCCTGACTCCAAGTGTCCTTATCGCATGATCACAGAAATGTTCTTGCTACACAACATTGCTTTAAATTGCTAGGTTGGGGGCAGGGAGTGTGTATTGGTTTTGTTTGGATTTTTTAAGTCTCACAAATTTTACAAGGGGCATACACTTAGTGAGGCTCCATTTTCACATGTGTCTCTTTGCCATAAAAGCTGCTCACTTATTTTAAATATAGCTACGAGCCCAGAGAAAATTATTACAGAGAGCACTATCATTAGTTCAGTACCATCGGGACAATGTTTATGTGAGTTTATACTCCAGAGAAGCTCATATTTGAATAACACATGCACATTGTCCTCAGACAAGGGAAAAAAAAGAAAAAGTCCAACCAACCATGTAAGCCAAGTCGCAAAATTTAATTAGGAAGATAAGAGTTGGAGGGTTGGGGGGTTTTTTTAGGCTACAGGAAAAAAAAATCATTTTAGGCAGAGAATTAGCATCTTCTAATAATCTTAGACACAAATGATTTTGTTTTGCTTTGGTTTGTAAATTAGCTCATGATTAAAGTATCTTTCTAGTTGAGCTTTATTGTCTTTTTGTGCCTATTTTCTGAATGCAACCCTGACCTGAATATTCTTGTAGCTCAAGTACAAGATTTGAAAGCACGAGAGGAACAGTTATTATAAAGTGAAGTACTTCCAGTTTTACTGCAAAATCAATGAACTTTCAAGTAATTTTTATCATATTTTGCAGCTGTTCTGTTTGCTTTGAATGATGTTTATCACATCAAAACCTTTAGCACTTTTAAAGGATGCTTGCTCTAGAAACTTCCTCCACCTTTCTTTTCTTGCACCACCCAGGGCTGCAAATGTTGCTTCCAGGGATCATGTTACTGTGTGATTCTCTCATGCCTCAGAAATCCTCTAATATTTAGGCCAGTGACTTGGCTCGATCCTTGCTCCATTCTCTCTCACAGTCCCTTAAATGAAGAAAAGTTCCAAGTTCCCAACTTAATTCACAGTATTGAAACAGCTCAGTTACATGTTCCCATTGAAGGCTACCTCTGTGACACTTTTACTATCTGAAGGAACGGTCGCATGTGATTTGGGTGGGCAGGAGCTGAGATTGTCTGTAGGAGCCACACAGTGAGAAGCAAGAAGGTGTCACTCCTCCCCTGGGACCTGATTCATAAGTGGACATTAGAGGCAAATATTCCACTGACTTTCAGTGGTATAGGGTTAGAAGCACAGTTCATCATACTATCAGCTACATCTGATTTCAAATCCAGTCTTGACCTTAGGTAAAACCATCTTCTTCCCCAAATGGGACTGCAAAAGTCAATAACTTTATGAAAACTCCTTCTTGGTTACCTTTCCCCATCTTGACCCTTTCAGACCAAGTCGTTTGCTCTGAGCAATATTTACCATGTATCTGCTGCTCCATCTGGACTGCTATGGATTCTGATGGACATTACCAAACCAATCCTAACAAACATCCTACAGATTTTAGGTTGGAAGGGATCTTAAAGATCATTTAGTCCCAACCCCTGCCACAGGCAGGAACACCTCTCACCAGACCAGGTTGCTCAGAGCCCCATCCGACCTGGCCTTGAACACTTCCAGGGATGCAGCAGCCACAACCTCCCTGGGCAACCTGTTCCAGTGCCTCAGCACCCTCATAGTGAGGAAATACCACTGTGGTATTCCACTCCACCAGCCACTACACACATACACTTACTGAACAGTTGACTTCTTACCTCAGATAATTTACAACCCAGGTCACAACTAGATGTAACAGGGGCAAAGCAAAAATGAGTGGAGGGGAAAGAAAAAAAGAAAATGAGGTGACAATAAAAGAAAAACAAACAAAATAAACCCAAAATATATATCATCTGGCACAGTCTTGTAGGCACTGCAGCAGAAGAGGGTTTATTCATAGTGCTATACCCAGCAGCACTGTACAATGAAATTATATTTCATACATTTACTAGTACATAAAATTAATGCAGCTGTGTAATTCCTATTACACTTCCTTATGTAATTCGTATCACTCCTATCTCCTTTCTGTTTAAATCAATAGAAGTTTAATTTTACTTAAATGCTTACAGATCACCAGTAAAGCCTTTGCTTGCTTTTTTTAAACATGAATTATTTGTTTTATTAGAGCTTATACGAAGATGTACTCATGCTGTTTCACAGTTCAAGTAACTGACAGTCACACCTACATTTAAATCACATTCACTGACCTTCTAGACAACATTTCTGGATGTTCTGACCAAAGCACAGATTATGAAACTTTTACAATGCCTCATTCTGCTGTTGAGCTTATAACAGGAATAAATAAGCCTCAGCGTTGCTACTCTGTGGTAGCCGAGAAGTATCTCCACTATGGTAAATTGGGGAAAAACACATCAAATAAAGCCAAAGTGCAAGTGATGACCACAGCCATCTAATATACAGTAAATCCAGTGTACATCTGAGCTCAAAGAGAAGAAGAGAAAGACGTTCATACAAAAAGTATGAAACTTTCTGTAAGTTACATAAACACTTCAGAGATGAAGTTCAGAGTAAATACTACTTTAAGCGTGTGTATTGGCAGTTATATCACTACAAGGGCATTTGGTTAATGGATCAGAAGCTGAAGGACTTGAACCATCTATTGCTTGTCTTCTAACCAAGCAGGATTATAACTATCCTCTTAAACCTCTCCCCTAATTGGGCTTTACTTAGTCTCAATTAGCCAACCTTGCCTTCCAGACTCATTTATAACTTTTGCTCATGTTGCTGCTGGTTATTTGTTCCCCTGTAGATATTTTTATCGCAGTCAGACCTTATCTTTGATGAACAAATTGTATTAGGATCCTCGACTCCTGCATTTCCAAACCAGGTGATTCTTTCATTCTTCCATGAACTCTAACCTTTTTAACCTTCCTGAGAAGTGTGGCCCCTCAGAGTGGACACAGTAGCAGCTTCTCCCCCTTCCTTTAAAGTCCATTCCCTCTGTCCAAGTCCAAGGATTTTTTTCTGGCCATATTTAGCTGTTTGCCCCTCCCGTTACCAGAATGGTTTTTGCCAGGACTTCAGCAGGTTCCAATATCAGGTAATGTGATTTTGGCTGCTAGAAGAGCCAGGTAAGAAAAAACAGGAGAAAAGCTAGACAGTAATGCGAGTCTGTCCTACTGGTTTTTTTCTGCTGCTGTCCTGACAGTTTTTTCAGCTGTGCACAGGTGCAGTTTCTAAGCAGCTTTCTGTTGCTTTGAGGCTTATTTCATTCATACTGCTAAAGCTACAAGAGCCACAGCAGACCCATAAGCACCAAAATCTGAGCATAGGCTACATCTTCTTAGGTAGTCCCTCATCTTAATTGTCCCCTGTAACCTATTTTAGATAAAGAGTACAAAAACACACGATCAAAATCTGCAGGAAAGTGTTTGCTATAGATAGCGTACAGCTCTTGTAAGGAGAGCACCAAGTTTGGGAGAACCTGTTACCTGCACAAATTCTAAACCATAGTACTCATCTGAGCTAGTTGAAGCCTGAAAACCTTAAAGAATGTTAAGGAGGAAGATAGCAACCAAAACAGTTCCTCGTGCAACATTACCTGCTCTCAGCTGAGTTAACACCCTCTGTGGGTTTGCAAAGTATTAGCGAAAAAATAAATAAATACAATTTCAACAGCACGTAAAGAGCACTCAGGGTCTTGGCCTCAAATTCATCCTAAACCAGCATTTGTAGTGTGAGTATAAGTCTTCCCACAGAAGCTTTCAGAAAGTCAAGATGCTTACAGTTTTGAATGGATTGTTTGTCTTTTCCAAGAAATAACTTGCAGGGATGAAAGCAAGCCCTGCCAAAGCTGGTGTCATAGATCTTGCTGACTGACTGCTCTGTGTGCTGTCCCCACAGACTCCCTCATTAGCTTGTGTGTAAATGCAGAACTGAACCAAAGTCATCATGCAGTGTCAGGGGATGCAGCAACACAATCTTCTGCAGGAGTTTTAAAAATCTACATCCTTTCCAAACCACCTGTGTGTATTAAAGAATCAGAGATTCTTTTTTACAGGAATGTCCTTGTGCAGATCAATGCTCTCATTCAGAAACTTTTAAGCATCTTGAATTAGGTTTCTGAAAATCATTGTGCTGCCTTAAAAAGCTTCTAGACTTCATGTATCTCAAGCTGATGTATTTGATGAAATTTCTGTTTAGGTGATAAATCGTCAGGTCCTATATGGCATCTATTCAACAAGCATAACTTGTGATGCAGAATAGTTCAGGTCTACAAGGACCACATATAAAGGAGTGGAATCTCCCATACTGCATGTAGAAGGTTCTGGTGGGCTATGATGGTGTGTAGTGGGGAAGGCAGACTCCAGGTAAGTAAATAATTGCTGTTTGCATTGCCTTAAGAGCTGCTTAGAAATTTCCCTTGTTCACTGGCATTCACAACCCCCCTGAAAGGGCAATGCTTCTGAAAGCACAAAGTTTAACATGGTAATAAAAGCACATCTTAAAAGCCCAAAGTCCTGCATTTTAGTGCTTAAAAAAGGTGTCAGTTTGACAGACCTGGAGACTGACAGCAGCAGTGTCAGCTTTCCTCACACTTCTCTGCCAAAGCACCTCAACCTTGACCTGAGGAGAAAACCACAAAGGGTTTGAGTGGGATTTTATGCCCATTCACTCTGGCATCTCTGCCGAGATTGCCAACAAGGGGGCCAATTAGTGCCTGCTTTGGAGGATGAGGTTTTTCACTGTATGGAAATGACACCTGTCCACTGAAACTGGACAGAGACCATTCAATTCCCTGGGTGGCAGCAACTGTGCAGCCACTGCAAGGGTTCCTGCTCTTGGTTACCCTCCTTGCACCAATCATGTCACAACTCTGAGTTGTTCTCCAAGTGAGACCAAATGCATTTTTCCTTCCCAACAAGTCATTCTCTCTGATTTAAAAAAGCAGCCTTATGTTAAAGATTGAATTAAAGAAGTGATTCTTACTATTCAAGGCCCTGACAATTCACTGAAGATCAAAAGGCCAGTTTTGCTGTGCAACCAAGTAAAATCCCATTGTGAAACAGTACTACAGTAGAAGATTAAACACATTCTTGATGGGCTATTTTCTGCCTCACAAGACCTAACTAGAGAATTTCTGGAGTCTTTCCTTGTCCAATAGCAGCTGCCACATCTGAGATACACCTGAGAGAAAGTGTTACAGAAGGACTGTCTCCTCACCAGGAGAGGGACAGGCTTAAATAAACTGGTACAAAACATGGGATTGTAGCATAAAGTAATCAGTTAGTCTAGTAGCCAAGAAGGGATTAGCTGTCACTGGGATATGGGTAGACACAGGTGTCTTCAACTTAGACACTGTAAAAGTCATCACACTTTAATTAATGAACTAGCAGTGCAGATTGAATGGGAGCCTGTTTGTGGTGTGAAGTGTTGAAATATTACTGAATGGAAGGGGAAACTTCATTATGGATTAAAATAACTTTATAAATATTATCTTTCATAAATTCCCATTCACTCAGCTTCATTCTGTCAGACAAAAAATGATAAAGTCATTCTCTTTGAAACCAGACATCATCCTCCAGTTCATCTGTCACTTTATCAGGCTTGCTAACCTCTCTAAGGATGGCATGTGACTGGAGTTTTCTATCACTTTTTGTCATTCCAGGTGCACTTCTTGACAAATTTTTTAGATCCTTGTCCAGAGTCTCCTCCAGGAGTCTAGAAGGACCATGAAGATTGCGCATCAAAGACTTGATTAAAGAACAGATAACACACGTACCCAGTGCACTAACCTCATTTGCAAGCTCTCACAGCCCATGATTGACAGCTGATGCCCTAAGCAAAACTGCTGTTTATAATAAAGTCCTTTTCAGTCCAGCTACATTAGTCTCTCCACATAGCAGAAGTCAGGACATTGCTATCAAAACCAAGTCTGTGATGGATAGTATTGAACTCTTCATTACCCCAAGTGTTGCTGCAAGTAATACCATGAGTTTGGACAGCACCATTCAATAAAGCCTTATTATTATAAATATTCAGCTTATGTCATGACGAGGACGAGCAGCTTTACAGCCAAGGTGAAAGGGGTGACTTGCAAATAGGTCTAGGTTATGATCGAGCCAGTGCCCTATTTTCATGAAGTGCCCTTGTAGCCTGGCACCAAACACAAGTTTGGTGGAACACACTGAATCTTGCGCATTCAAACAAAACTGGTTGATTGTTAGCAGATTTTAGAAGAACTAAAACATGGAAGGAAGAAGTGTTGCCAAATGGTTCTTCTGTTGGGTAAGTCTGGCATTTCTAGAATTTTTAGTAAGGTCCAGATCTTAGATTTATGTTTTTAAAGTAGTTTCTTGAATTAGATAAGACACCACAGTAAGTTATGTCTGGTGCTACAGTTCATGTGACTTATAAGAATGGAGACTCATCTTGGCCTCCTCTTCTAAATTCACTTTCCACTGCGGAGATGGCTGCACGTGGTACTGGCTGTTACCAGCTGGCTATGCACCAGAATCTCTCAGCAAGAGAAAACTGCTAATCTCTCCCTGGGAACAGCACCCAGATTGCTCTGCCTAAAGTCATAACACACCTTTCTGGTTCCTTTGTCCACTCAGTATTTCAGCCTAATTAACCAACAGGTTCTAATGATAAAAATAAAAAGAGAAAGAAATTGCTTCCTGGAACTCAGAATGCATTTACTCACACGTGCTGGGCAGTTGCCCTGCCAGCTTTGTTGCAAGAGGAGAAAGGAATAAAGAAAACACTTTTTTTTTTAATTTGACAGAGCTGTGAGAGTCAAATTTATCAAGAACATCACTGGATCTGCTGAAGGGAGTCTTCCCTGATTATTTGAGGCAGATAAGGAATCATCTAGATTGAACTACAGGAATGAACCAATATTTACAAAATATGCTCAGCTCCTGCAGAACCTCTCAGAATGTGGCAGAGAGAAAGACTCTCAGAGTACGCACACCACCACCACCCACCCCTTCACATTTGTCTTTTACATTTATTACCTCTCAAGGGAGCCAAATTATACCTGTCCCAGGCATATCTTGGTTTCTTCAGGAAAGTCTCACAACCACATGAAACAGGCGCCAACCCAGCAGAGTACAAGTGCTATTATGATGCACAAAGATTTAAGTGAGACCTCAAGAAAACACTGAAAAACTGCGGTCAAACTGGGAACTGAACTGCACACCAAATGGTGTAACTTAGCAGAGCTATAAGGAACCGATCATACACAAGTGAAATGCTGATGGGCAACAGGTAGCAGAACTCAGGAGAACAGGGAAGAAACTCAGAGACAGAAGACAAGAGGACAAACCACTGCCTTGCCTTGCTAAGGAACAAATATAAAGGCCAGGCCTTCCCTCATTCATTCATAAAATATGAACAAAACTAATTTCCTGGAGGCAGGAGAGCAGAAGAAAGAAATCACTGAATTTTTACTGAATGGTAAACTTTTGCATAAGAGCACAATGACTATAAAGCGTACTACAGCAAGGAAGTCCCAGTCATAGCAGACATATGTCCAAGAAAGAAACATAGACATTAATCTAAAATCTTAACTTCTTAAAGAAGTTTTCTTACAAACTGAAGAATTTTCCTGCTTAAGGAGAAAAAAATGTGCATGGAGGGTTTTCCAGTAATCTTTTTAAAGATTACATACCTGGAATATTTCCATTTCTACCTCATCAACCACTTTCCCCCTTACAGAACTGCAAAAAATGTGATTCTCCCTGACAGACTCCCCCTACCAAACTTACTGATATCACATGAGGCACTGAGAACAAGTAGCATTTATTTAGCCTGACAAACATACAACTCCCAGGTGACTACAGAGGCTGGTCTAGCACAATGACTGTTCTGTGACATATCGTCTAAGCCTGAGGGGAACCAAAGTAGGAAGGGAGCATTCTCATCAGGTTCTCAGTGTAAACCAACAACTATTTTCCCTAACCCAATGTAGTGCAGCTCTAAAGTCTTCAACAACCACTAGGTCACTGTATGTTTGACCACCTCACGCTATGTGGTTCAGAACCCTCCGGTCTGACACGGCAGTTTAAAAGACATGGCATGGCTACTCCTGAAGTGTCAGCTCCTCACTCATAAAATTCACCTCCCTGTCAGCACAGGGGGTATAACCTGGTAGGTCTGCTCAGCCACAGCCCAGACTATTCACACAGTTCAAGACTCCTAAGATAGTTCCCACCATGAACTTTCCCACTTTGTTAGTGCCAGTTAATGTGCATCTATATCTGAAAAGAGGAGTCAGATTCAGCAGCAACATTTGAAGAATTACTCAAGAAACTTTTTATTAGTCCAGCAGCATAGTTTGATGTCATTCCCAACTCAATTAGATCTTTCTAAACAACAGGCCCATACATGGCCAACATAAATCTCTGCTGTCACTGGTAGGGGCTTAACACAGCCATACAGCAACAAACTGAGAAAGTCTTGAACCACACTGGCTGACACTCTCAGCTGTGATAGTGCAGTGATTCCTGCCCTGGGATTAGGGCCTGTCCTCTGTCCCAGGTTTATCTAGTCCACAACTGAGAATAAAAACCTCAGGATGAGCTCTTGAACTGCTGCAATTTACAGGCCAATATGTGAAGGAAAACTGGAGCCAGAGTCGGTTTACTGTAATATGCTGGGCTATAAATGGTAACAATTCAAGAGCTGCTGGGCCATCCCTGCTTCAGAGCCAGCAATCGCAGGAGAAGGAAGGATAGGGGAGAGCGGGTGCTTAGAAGCAGCAGCACTTCAGCCATCCCAATTTAATCTGAAGCCGTAAGTGAGTCAACACCTCTGCTAAAGAGATGTGTCTCACCAAAGATTGCACAGCCTTTCTCCCAAAGAGGTCACTAGAAGATAAGACACAGGGAACACAGGCATTTGAAACAGCAGTCTCACAGCACTTATACTAGCCATACCCCGAAGAGCACAGTGTCACCTGAGTGAGGACAACATCCATAAGTAAGAGAACCAAAGTTATTTAAGACCTTTCACTCATTTTCCTGAACAGGTGAATGCTCAGGCAGCTGTCAGAGTTCCTGCCTGTTTTACAGTCAGGAAAATAGGGTCAATATTTCACGGAGGTGCAGCTAGGAATCCCTTGATGGTAATTGGTGAAGGTTTGGAGAGTCTAAAATGCTTGGTGCTTTTCACTGCAAAATGTTATTTAATATGACACAACTAGAAAGTGATAAAAAAAGTACAGGACCTAACAGAATTAGCAGAGCTGGTTCTGGGCAAAGGCAGTGCAGGGAGTTGTCTGTGGCACGGACTTCCAGGGGTAGGGAAACAGGCAAACAAAGGGTAGCACTGATTTGTCCACATCAGCTCTCCAGAAAGCCAGACCAGTTGTTTCTGTCTTCAAGAAAAATATCTCCATGCTCTGGGCATTTGTTACTGCTGAAGAGAGGAAGAGTACCCACCAGGAAGAGCCACTGCTCCTACCAAACCCACCATGAAGGCACCCTTTGCTGGAATGAACACTGCAAGGCTGTTTCTTCTGCCCCTCTCTCTCTCTCTCTCTCTGGGAACAGGGGTGGCCTCTCACACTATGGACATTCAAATTCAGTGGTGCTTATGCTGCTGAGACACCTTGAACCAAGCCTGCATGTAATCATTTCCTATGTGAACAGCATTACTCACGTGAGCTACATGTGACAGCAAAAACTGTGATTCAAGTGTCAAAGAACTACTACCCTGAATAAGCCTTGTAGGATCAGATTCACTGATCATCTGTGATGGCCTGCACGTTTTCTGCAGTATCAGAAACAGGCATGAGAAGGATTTGTAGTTTAGGGCCAGAGTCCAGCAATCCATGCTGGCAGACCTGTAAAAGGGTTTGGACATGGTACAGTGAGCGATAACAGTAAACAATGGGAGAGAAGAGCGTGAGGGTCATAACTGCAAGACCATCTGGTTGTTTCCATTTGCTGTGTACACATCTTGCGAGTCCTGCCGTTCAAAAGACAGAGAGGACTGCTGGAGTACCAAGTTTCTAGTGAAGAGTTTTGTGTGTGTCTTACAGACCATTACTGATATCAAGAGTTGTGGCAGCTTTTCTGACACTGGTTTCTGAGGAAGGCCAAAGCATAAACATTTCTGGCTGTAAATATATCAATTTGCACAACAATTTGGTACATGTGACAATTTAAAAAACAAATTAGGTATTATTTCATGGGTGGGTGTTTTTCCTTATCCTCTGTGGTTGTTTTTTTTTTAAGAGATGTTAAAGCCCTTGCTGGAATGTTTAGAACTTAGACGGCCAAGCCCATAACTGACATTCTAGAGACCAGGACAAAATAATAGATTGCAATTAAATGAGGAATACTGTGTTTTCCTTGATAAGAGACTCAATTATTTGCAAGTATTCAATATGGATCAATATGGGATTTATCATTAGTGAATCTCTGCTAAGCTTCCAAATCAACAAAAAAACCCCAACCCAACAGATTAGGCAGATGCATCTTGCTCTGTGTTTCTACCTACAACCAGATGTGGGCTTTACTAAACCACATGTGGGAGTGAAAACAGAGCCAAGGGCCCTTCTCAGAGAATCACCTGCCACTTGACCATATGGTTTCAACCTTGGAGGCAGGTAGCAAGGGCATCCCAGCCTTTTGCAATCTGTGAGTTGACCGAGTGGGAGACATGCTCAGAGATACTGCAAGGGGCAGATCCAGGGTTGGAAGTAGAGAAGAACCTCTGCTGAAGAGGAAATCTTAGATTTGAGCACCTCCTCACTTAAATTAGCGTGATTTGGCAGTAGGCCCATGAAGGTCAAGAGTGTAAAACCGCAGGAAATAAAACGTTGAAGCCTGAGGATTGTTTGAGCATCTGACAAGGCTGCTCCCAAGTTTAGGTACCCAGAAAACTCCTAATCCATAAAAAGAAGCAAGATGGAACTTTTTGCTGCTCAGTAGATACATTCCACTTCCTATACCACTATTTTAGCAGACAAACGGATGTAAAGCAGACTGCCAGTGGGGCTCAAGGGGCTTTCTTTCCCTATGCTTGTTTTTCATCACCAGTCCTGAACAGACCCCAAAACTCAAACTAATTAAAGACAAATAATTAAGCACATTGAGACTAGGAAGGTTGGCAGACTCCCACTGTATTGTGAGAGCACCTTGGCACTTAAATGGTTAGGGACCATATCCCACACCATCATGCTCATCTCATTGTGGTAGAGAGCTCTTGAGAATGTTATTAGCTGGGTGTTCGCCTTGCCGTTTTTCCACATGAGGCAGATGGGTAATTACGAAGCTAATAGTCTGATTGAGAGAAATCAGATGCAGTGGTTTGCCCAATTAGATGATACATTAGCTTCCTTCTTTGTAAGCGGCTAATGTGTGAAGCAAAGTGGTATTTTTGAGGGTCAGAATCCTTAAACAAGTGCCGAGTTGCAGATTATTGTGTCTCTCTTTTTTTTTTCTAATGGAGGAAAAGTGCTAAGTCTTCATTACTAAAAGCATAGAAAATGCAAATCAGGCTTTGAAACAAAAGAGTGAAGGGACAGGCGAGAATATTTGGTGTCCAATGTGTCAACCTACAACATCAATTACATTGAAATGCAATGCATGGGAGCCTAATCAAGGATAGTATAATTGTAATAATTGCATGCTTTTGTTGGAGAGCTGCTGCCATTGTTATTGTCAACCATTTGTTTTTCTCTATTGTTTAAGGGGAGATTACTTAAAATATATATATGTGTGTGTGTGTCCATGCATATATAACTGAACCACAGCATAGGTAGAAAGTTGTGTTACTGCATGCAGAATGTATTAAGCCTTTCCTATTCCTGTTCTTTGGACGATGGAAAGCCAAGAGTCTGAACTCTGTGAAGGCAAGTGATGCCCAAGCCTGAGAAATGGACACTGATGTACAATCTGTGCCAGACAACGAGAGTTACTTTTCTTTTTGCTGACACATCTCCTGGTCCAGGGAGGGGAGGTATTCACACTGACTGGCAAGTCATGAAGTGAGCAGGTAGTAAATCATCCAAACAATCCCCAAGACACTTTCAGTCTGCCTTCTTAGTTCAGACTAAAAATGAAACAGGTGAGAATAAACAGTTTCTGTCTTGTTATATTTCCTCCAGAGCTGAAATCTGTTTCCGCCATTTGAAAGGATTTTTTTAAAATCTACAGTCTCGACAAGGGCATTCAAGATGAATGAACAGAAAGTACTGCATGACAAAAAATGACAGCATGAGTTTACTCAATATCTTATTAAGGAAAAAAGAGGGAGTAAGAGTAAATGAAATCTGTGATATTTTCTGTATCTTGAAGTTGGGCTGGAAATTATTCTTACAGCAAAGTGCTCAACATTCAGATCAAACAAGAGGTTTATTTTCTCGCATCACTTGGGCTTGCCAATAGGTTGAAACAGAGGCACAATAGAAATGAGCTCAAACATTTAACATAGCTGTTAAATCTCATTCTCCACAGCTAAAAAAGAACAATGCTGTGCCATCTTTACTGAGAATACACTTTCCTGCCATAGGAGGCTTTTCATGTATCTCTAACAATCCTGTACATACTCCAAAACTCACACTAATTAAAAGCAAATAATCAAATACATTCAATTTGAAAAGTTGGCAAACTCGCTTGTATTATTGTGTTAGCACCTTGGCACCAAAATGATCACATCGTGCTAATCTCATTGTGCAGGAGAGCTCTTGAGCATGTTATTCAGTAGGTCTGCTCCCTGCCCCCACCTCCCAGACCCATCCCATCCTCCTCCAACACCAGTCTCTGCCTCTTTAACTAGATAAAGAAATGAAAATGTGAGCAAAGATAAGCAAACCCAGGACATTATTTTCATCATATTTCACTCAGAGGCAATCAGAACCTGTGCTCCCTTTCACAGAGATTTCCTTTCATGCTGGTTTCAGTTTGTCTCCACAGATACAGCTGGTAAACCTGAGAGATGGTTTAAAATAACTAGGCAAACTGCATTTTTTTCTCTCTAGTCTCATATAGCATCATTATTATGATTATTATTATCATTATTATACTTGGCTACCACTGCAATGTGAAGAGTATAAGTGCAATAAATAAAAGATTACAAGAGTTAAAAGCTTATAACTTTCAGATTAAGATCAGTTTAAGAAATCCAGAAGGATTAGGATTTCTTCTTTTTGGAAGTTTTCTTTTACAAGTAAAATTTCCTTTCCATTTGCTATGCAATAAATCTAACACTGTCTTTGCTAACAGCAAATTAACACAAATTGAAAAACAACCTTTTTTCAGATATTGCAGAAGAAGGTTTGGTTTTCTTGACAGGCTTAATTTATACAGATAAAATACTCCCTTGAGTGATACTTGTAAAAACAGGCCAGCCCTCTTCGTAAGAGGCCACCACTTTCTCAAGGACAAGATTTATCATAAACTTAGAATGGATGATATGGTAGAAAGGCCACTACTTTTATAGCTGAAAAAAAGTTGCCCAGGACAGCTCATACATATGGCTTTACTGAAGCAACAAACAAATAGTTATTTGACTAAGTAAGTTTCACTTTGACTCATTCCTAAATTTCTGTCTGCCATGAAGAAAAGTTGATCAGCCAACACAAGTATTTACAGTACTGGCCAAGCCTGGAAAGCCCTCAGCCTCCTGGGGTTCCCATCAATACCACCAGGAGAAATGCTTGTAGGCATCGGGATAGCATATGGCCTCTGAAATCAATATTGGTTTGCAGCTTGACATATGGATGGATAGATACCACAGAGAGAGATTGAAATAAATATGACAAACTAAGTCACACAAAGAAAAACATGTATACACAATCACAAACGAACAGATGCTTTGGCTGAAATAGGTGATTTAGAGGAACACATTGTAGAGCCGAGAAACAGAAAAATTAATCTAAAACTCACAGTAGCATAATGCCCTTTTGCAAGCAAAACTGAAGGATGATTCACAGAAATTCCTCAGGGACAATGCTAGGAGAAGATACTGGTGAAGAAGTTGGTGATGAACCTGCTGTAGATTTAGCAGCAAAACTAACAGAGTATTTCCCTCCCCCAGCTTCCATATCAACTGGAAAAGAGAGTTTTCAAATAAAAAACAGGTCCATAGCATGAAGGAGAAAGTTAATTTCTCCCAGGCACTAAAACAGGCTGATGCAAACACTTCAGTCTCATTTGTGGTTGAACACATTACCCCAGAGATCTCCACGTGGTATACGGACCTAAGGAAGAAAATCTTCATTTAGCAAAGAAATCGGCACAACAGCTATGTGTGAAAGTTCTTCCGGCACTGTTTTCTGCTTGCCATATGGCCAACTGCACCCACGTTAATAGCAACATCTGAGCAAAGCTTCAGCATTTTGACAGACAGAGGCAGAGAAATGCAAAAGTCCCATCAGCAAGCCTAAGGAGCACCCACTTACCCACATACACTGGTACTTCATCTGATACTGATACAATAAAAATGCCAGAAAATTTGGAATAACTTAGATACTTTGGTGTAACCACATTCTTAGTTTCAAATCATTTAAACTTTTGTAGTGACAAGTGGCCCAGAAGGCCCAGGTGCATTCAGAAATGCTCTATTATCTGTTACACACTACACATGGGGGAGGTAATTCCACCCCAGTCTCCCATCCCACAAAAAACCAGATTTTGCCCAAACAGAAAAGGTTTTTAATCTCCCTTATTTCCAGGGATTCAAGGGACAGTCTGCTGTCAGCTGAACCAGAAAATAGATTACTGAATCCCTCTAAAATCTGAAGGTCTGTTTACAACAGGTGATAGCAATTACTTGGAACAGGTTACCTCACATTTTGTCACCAGCCCAGCTCAAGTAGCACAGCACTGAGAGCCCAGCCCTGTGTAACACAGGAAGGAGTATGATCAGCAGCTACAGGGGCAAGGAGCAATGACTTTCCCCGCTACAGACAGAAGGCCCCAAACCTGCTGGCATCATCTGCTCAACAGTGTATGAGACAAGCCAGGCTCCTATGTCCTATTTACCTTACACATCACCTTTTATCAAGAAGACCTCTTGGATGGGGCTTTCAAAGACTGAACTTCAACATTGCAACAAGTCCTCAGAGAGTTTGAAATAAAAGACCTCACATACCATCTGTTTGTTTACATTTTCCTCCTCTTTACCATTTGCTGGTGGTACAGCAAATGATAGCATACTGAAATGCTAATACCTGAGTACAGGCTTTCCTCCCTTCAGCTTCCCTCTCCTTTACTTAGGTCTTACAGTAAGATCCAGAGTCCTACCTATGCCACAGTATGGCCTGTTGGCAAAGAGACACTGAACATCCCCGCCAGAGAGCACTGGAAGTTCATTGACACTTCAGTAGGAGGAGGGAGCCTGCATAGTTAAAAAGCATCCATTTATAAATGAATGCTGTTCTCTCAAATTGACTTAGATCAAATAAAACCAATATCTGATTTATCTAGAAGGTAGCTCCTCCAGGAACAAAGCAATCATGACTGAAATTGCCTTGCAGCAACACAGCTCAGTCCTGAGCTGCAGGAACCAGCTTTTAATGCCTCCATAGCACTGAGATGTTTCCTGAAAGTTTCCCATTGCTGTTACTGCTGACAGGAGCTCTAGTATAGGCAAGACACTCATCACTGCCAACGTTTTTATGATTATGTTTTCTAGTCTTTCTGTTTTCCAGGTTGGATGACTTGTCTTGCTTATTCATCACTTTTACTTCTGGGAGCTGTGCTTGGACCTACTTAGAAACAGTAGGAAATTTTAATGTAGAAACAAGCTGCTCAGCTACAATATCTGCTTAGACCTTGGTGCCTCTGGTGGGAGCATCATCAAAGATAGCAGCTAAAGCAGATTAAAAATTTAACAGAGACCACCCCTTCGTTCACCTGCCTCAATGAATAACCTTCATACAGTGTAACAGATTTCAGGCTCACAAGGCTAAACCAGTGATGGCTCCATAATCCACCCCCAACTCCCCAGGTCCTGAGAGAAGGAAAGAGAAATCCTTTGCATAGCTGTGAATATTCCCTTTAAGACTTAAGCAGAACTGGGAAGCTTGTGACAATCAACAAAAACTAGCACAGGTGCCATTCAAATCCAGACTGTAGAACCATAGAATCATAGAATCATTAGGATTGGAAGGGACTGTAGTTATATTTTGTGTAGTATTTGGACAATTTTTCTGTTTTAAACCTAGCAAATAAAAAAAATAAATGACCAAGGTAAAGAAGAGCTATGTTCAGTGCACACTGAAGCCTGGTAAATATTCCATTTTTAATGGCATTTACTTCTATTTTGTTCACTGAATTATTGGGCTGACCTTAAATTAGAGATCTGCATGGAGCTGAATTGAATATTGTGAAGATGAGTGTAATTACCTTGCTTCCCTTTATTCTAATTCATTTTTCTTTTTTTAAATTCTTCATATGTGTGACAAACAGAGTGTCAGAGTGCTTGAGGATTTATGCTCTTAGTAACAGAGAGCAGAACTGACAGGCCAGAGAGTGGAAAAAGGAGAGATATATCTGCATTGCAGTCAGGGCTGTGACTGCAGAACCATCCCATCTTCTCAGTGAAAGAGTTGTAGTTGTCCATACTGCTCAGGCTTCAACACTCATCAAATCACACTACCGGGGTTCTGGTACCTGAAGGGAGGCCCCTGCCTTCCCAGCACATTCATCTGAACCAGCTACATCTAAGGCTAACTCATGGGCACCTGCCCACCTCTATCCCCAGCACAAGTATGGCCTTGGGCTACTTCACATCCCTGTGTAGGCATGCCCCACAAGCAAAGACGAGTGTTTTGTCATCTGCTGCTCCATAGACCCAACCTGACCTACAGCAGTTGTAAAGGTGAAGCCACCTGTGCTCAGCATCACAGGCCACCTTTATTCTGCTGCCAACACAGTAGTCTTGCCTTAGGACTGACTAGTGGATCTAGACAAATAAATCTGTATCAGACTCAAGTGTTCTTGTCCTCCTGTCCTTGAGCCTCAGTTTCACCACTTACAATCAATAATCTCTTTGTACCTTCTAATTTATTTCAAAAACTTTCTAAGGTTTTTTTCAGGTGCATGTTTAAACCTTCAGATACTTCCTGAGCTGCTCTTAGAAGCCTCACTGTCTGGCCTCTACAGGTTTGGTTGCTGACCTCTTCTCCTCTCACAATTATTTCTCTTCAGTCCACCTCGTTTTGTGGAAATGTGACTCAATGTTCTTTGCAAAGTCATTGGGTAACAATAGCTTCCTATAGATAGTTAGGGAAGCTTAGAGTCAGAGGTACATACGCGGGTGCCTAGCAGAAATAGCTGTAGAAACAGAGACACTCCAGCTGGTTAATGAAAACCGATGCAGCAGGCAAAAAGGAAGAAAGCCAAGAGGAGCTCTTGATAGCCCTAAGAAAATATGACATTTCATGTCAGAGCCTGCCTGGATAAATTACCCCTGAAGACCACATTGCCTCAGAAGTTCAGTATTAGCAGCTGTATGCATGTCATTAACCCCTCACCTGCCACAAAACTTTGCACTTGCCCAGGGCCAAATACTTTAAGGGATGGTTGACTGACTTCAGAGCATGTGGGTAAGGAAGCTGCAGGACACAGAACGCACAGTAAAAAGCACCCATATATGTATGCCCTTCTGTAGGACATTTGTGGTGATGGCACAGAGTATTCCGGTAGTTTCAGTTATTTGAAGGACAACACTCCAGCTGCTTTCATGAGAACCAGACTGTATTTCATATTCTCCCAGCTATTTTGCAATTATTTTTAAGTGTGTTTCTTTATCATAATACTAAGGGTATAGGAAGATTTGTCTAGACGATCCTAATTTTTTCTTGGCTATGCACAATTTGGTATCAAGTAACCTTGAGAAGCATATCTTGATCCATGTTGGCTCAGCTAAGTGTACAGAGGCTCAAACACAATACAAAGGGCAAACGTGCAAAACAGTCGCATTTGGAAAACAAAGGACTTCATCATAACCCTCAGCATAAACCCAGATTTAGTCCACAGACAACAAATTCAGTAATGAAAGTAGCCTGGGAAAGGGTACCAGGCTCATAATAGCTGAAGTGTAGAAATACCCCTATCAACTCCAACCTGAGAAAATGGCCTCAATTTAATGGCAGCATCACAGACTGTGACTAGGATTTTCTATTTCAGTCCCAATGGTGTATGATACTTCACAATCTCCTTTTATCTGCTGTTCTTCAGAAACATCTTAAAGTTGCCTGAGTAAGGGCCATGGCCATAAACTTTGATGCACAAAAGAATTTACTATAAGTGGCAGATGGTATGGGAGGGATTTACAGCCTTCAATTAAAAAATTTAACTTCAGGCACCCACTTTAACACTCTATATAATATATAAGGGAGGGAGGTGAAACAAGCTTTTCTAATGTTCCACAATTGCCCCAATTGTTTAAAGTTTTGGGTTAAATTTTCCCTTTGCCATTTTTAAAATGCATGTAAAAAATACAAAAATAAAAAATGAAATAAGAGAAATCAAGAAAATGGCAAACCATGAAAAATGTTGGTGCTCAAATGGGCTGCCCAGGGTGTGGCTGAGTCACCATCTCCGGATAAGTTTAAAAGATGCTTAGATGTAGCGTTGGGGAATATGGTTTAGAGGTGAACTTGTAGAGTAGGACTGATGGTTGGACTTGATGATCCCACGGGTCTTTCCAACCTGAATGATTCTATGATTCTATGTACTTTTTAAATTGCTATTTCAATCCCAACAGAGTCAAAGGAAAATACCCATTAATATTGATTAGTAATTACTTAAAGGTATTTTCATATGAGAAAAGTTAGTCTTCAGTTAATATATAAATATTTCTATATATATAGCTGGTTATTTTCTGACAGCTTCAGGGAAGACAGAGGACCTTCAAAGTATCAGTTGAACTACAGCTAAGTCCTAACGCTTGCATGAAACAATCAGAACACTGACCTAATAACCCAAAATGTAGACGTGTTGATAAAAAGCAGTCAAATTAGACAGAATTTTCAGTCATGTTAAACAGAAGAATTATTAAGAAAAATCACAAATCCAGCAGTCACACAAAGTTAAAAGAGGTAGAAAGGAAAAGTTCATTCTAAGTATGCGACCAAGTCATATCTGACAACAGCAAGGACACTTGTACTTGACTTTTGAAGTCATACAAAAGCCACCCCTCCCTTCCCAAAATCCTACTAAGTTGTCTAAATCTGAAATGGCCCCAGTATACACTCTCCAATAGCACAGTATCACAGTAATGATAAGGTTGGAAAAGACCTTAAAGATCATCCAGTCCAACCTAAATCCAAATAAACCAAGTAAACCTAACATCTAACATCTAGATCATGCCACTCAGCACCTCATCCAGCCTAACCTTGAATACCTCCAGGAATGGTGACACAACCACCTCTGTGGGCAGCCCATTCCAAGACCAGATCACTCTTTCAGTGAAAAATCTTTTCCTAATGTCAAGTCTAAACCTTCCCTGATGGAGCTTAAGACCAAGACCTCTTGTCCTGTCTCCAGTGGCCAGGGAGAGAATACCGACCCCTGCCTGACTACAACCACCCTTCAGATAGTTATAAACAGCGGTAAGATCACCCCTGAGCCTCCTCTTTTGCAGGCTAAACAAACCCACCTCCCTCAGCCTCTCCTCACAGGACTTATCTTCCAGCCCCTTAACCATTCCAGTTGCCCTTCTTTGGACTCGTTCCAGCACCTTGACATCTTTCTTAAACTCAGGGGCCCAGAACTGAACACAATACTCCAGGTGTGGTCTAACCAGTGCCAAATACAAGGGAAGGATAACCTCCCTTGACCTGCTGGCCACACCATTCTTAATGCAGGCCAGGATGCCATTGGCCCTCTTGGCCGCCTGGGCACACTGCTGACTCATGTTAAGTTTGCCGTCCACGAACACCCCCAAGTCTCTCTCTACCTGAGAACTCTCTAAGAACTCCATTCCCAGCCTATAGTTCTGCCTGGGATTG